>CAUYLG010076321.1:0-115778 GCA_963573385.1 Cacajao melanocephalus
TATCATACGGCGTATGACTGTATAAAAACAAAAGGGGTTTTCCAGCAATCCCATTACTGGGTATATACCCAAAGAACTATAAATCGTTCTACTATAAAGACACATGCACACGTATGTTCACTGCAGCCCTGTGTACAATAGTAAAGACCTGGAACCAACCCAAATGCCCATCAATGATAGACTGGACAAAGAAAATGTGGTACGTAAACACCATGGAATACTATGCAGCCATAAAAAACAATGAGTTTGTGTCCTTTGTAGGGACTTGGATGAATCTGGAAACCATCATTCTCAGCAAACTGACACAAGAACAGAAAACCAAACACTGTGTGTTCTCACTTATAGGAGGGTGTTGAACAATGATAACACGTGGATTCAGGGAGAGGAGCATCACATGCTGGGGGCAGTTGCGGGGATAGGCGACGGACAGCGGGGGGTGGGGAGGGTTAACATGGGGAGAAATGCCAGATATAGAATACACCTAAAATAAAATAAAAAAATATATATAAAATAATTTAAATATTAAAAAAAACAAATGGGGTTTTATGGGTAATTAGAAGTATGAATACAGAGATAAAGATAGAAGCATTTCTGGAAGTATATACTCTAAGATATTAATAGTGGTTTATGTCTGCGTAATAAGATTATGGATTTTTTCTTTTTCTATACTGAATTTTTAAAAATGTGATCCTTTTGTAGTTTGTGGGTGTGATGATAGGGAGTTCACATTCATGTGTGAGATGTGTCACCCTTGAACCTTTTTACGACATCGGCACAATACCTGTCTAACATGAAAGAAAGATAGAAAAGGAATTTTTAAAAATGTAAATGCAATAGTAAATGTTCAATCACAATAGAGACGGTAAAAAACAGTACTGTTCCAGAAACCCAGACGAGCTGGGAAACCTCCAAAAGGCAGTGGAAATGGATTAAGAGCTCAAAATGATCAAGGAAGTCAAGTGACAAGATTTGAGAATCAGAAAATGAATGTACAACCTAAGGCTTAGAGATATTTTAACTAAGAGATATGTTTGAGCTATCAGAAGTTCTAGTCAAAGCAGTAGCTGAAGAAAACTTTTTTAAGAGACATGGTCTGGCTCTGTTGCCCAGGCTGGAGTGCAGTGCCACAATCATCGCTCACTGCAGCCTCAAACTCCTGAGCTCAAGTGATCCTCCTGCTTCTGCCTCCTGAGCAGCTAGGATTTACAGGCACACACCACCATGTCTGGCTAATTAAAAAAAAATTTTTGTAGAGACAGGGTCTACACTATGTTGCTCCTGGCCACAGGCTCCCAAAATGCTGGGACTACAGGCCTGTGCCACTGTGCCTGGCCTGAAGAAAACTTTTCCAGGAAAAAAAAAAAAACGTTGTGTAAATCAAAAGGTTTACTCAATCAAAAGAAACGTTGTGTAAATCAAAAGGTTTACTCAATCAAAAGAAATCCATATTGGTCAAATGATTATTTTTGGCTGGGCACATGGTGGTTCACGCCTGTAATCCCAGCACTTTGGGAGGCTGAGGCGGGCAGATCACTTGAGGTCAGGAGTTCAACGCCGGCCTGGCCAACACGGTGAAACCCCATCTCTCCTAAAAATACAAAAATTAGCTGGGTGTGGCAGTGCCCACCTGTAATCACAGCTACTCGGGAGGCTGAGGCGGGAGAACCGCTTGAACCCGGGAGGCAGAGGTTGCCATGAGCTGTGATCACACCACCACACTCTAGCCTGGGCGACAAGAGCAAAACTCCATTTCAAAAAAAAAAAAAAAAGCTTATTTTCAACAGGTTAAGTAGGTTAAAGAATTATTCTAACACCGGTGTGTATACATATACATGTCATATGTCCAAGTTACGTAGAAAAGAATGAAAACAACCCTAGCCTCAGACTTCTCCTCGGCAACAGGACTGCCAGAAGACAGAAGTGGAATCACAGAAGGTAGGGAAGCAGAGTCACAGACCGATCCGACTGCCTCGATTAGGAAGAGAGTCAGAACCCATACCACTAGCTTATCTTTCTTGCAAGGAATACAAGTATTACTTGAAGGTCCGCCGTAGTGGAGAAGCGAATCAAAAGAAACTGTCAGGAGTGAAGGTGTGGTGTAAAAAGGCTGCAGGTCTTCACTTATTCATCTCATGTCCAGACTCAGCGATGTGTTGGCTGGTGCATTCCATCTCCCCTACAGCCTAACTCTACAAGCTTCCCTGCCATTTCCCGGGACCAGGAAAGGGGTGGCCGATGCAGCAAAACCATGCAGAGGCGGAGGGATGGAGGCAAGGGACACACGACGGGACCCCGCTTCCCCAGACAGAGGGAAGGAAGTAAATTCGGCTTCCTACTGACATTTTTTTAAAGGTAAGGTAAGAGATTAAGGGACTTTCCACCTCTTTTTCCTGAGAAGTCAGTGGCGAGGCCAACTGCAGAGCTGTGAGCGGGACAGAGGCTTTGTGCAGGGCGCTCAGGAGAAAGGCGAGCACCCAGCGGCTTCCCGCAGACGCGCAGAACCGCGCGCCTCCCCTCTGGCCAGGTAGCAAGGTGACGCCTGCATCCTCAGTCCCTCTTGCAGACTCGGGAGGGCGACTGACGCTGGGGAGTCCGGGGGTGACTTCGTGTCCCGGAGAGGGGCGGGGTGCGTGCACAGAGAGTGACTTCTCTGGGGCGGGTGGGTGGGGCTCCTGCTGGACCGACGGGGCGGCCCCGGGAGGGCGCGGGGGCGGCAGGCGCGGGGGCCTCGGGGCGGGCGACCCTGGTAGGAGGGCAGGCGGCCTTACCCCCGGGCCCAGTGGAGACGGTGACCTGCGCGTAGGTGGCTCCCGCGGCGGCCGCCGGACCCGAGACGCCGTTGAGCGCGGCCACGCGCACGGTGTAGCGCGCGCCGGGCCGCAGGTGCAGCAGCGTGGCGGCGCGCTCCCGCAGCCCGGCCTGGCGCGGCACGAAGGCCACGCGCGGCCCGCACGGCTCGCACGCGCCCGCCGGGCCCTCGCGGCCGCAGCGCAGGCACAGCAGCGAGTAGGTGACGTCCGAGCGGCCGCCTGAGTCGGCCGGCGGCAGCCAGCGCAGCCTCAGCGCCAGCGGCGAGCGGCTCAGGCTGTACTGCAGGTCCCGCGGCGCCGACGGAGGCCCTGGGGCGGCACAGGGGCGGGGCGGTGAGGGCGGGGCGTGGGGGCCCGCGAGGGGGGCGGGATGCACGAGGCGGGAGGGGGTTGGTCCACTTCCCAGTGAGGCGGAATTAGCTGGAGCGCGAGGGTCAATCGGGGAGGAGGGAGCGGGGGTGCTCATCAGGGGACTGGGTGGATGAGGGGGACGGGATAGAGATGCAGGGAAGGGGGACGGGAGGGACAGGGGCGTGGGGTCAGTCAGGGAGGAGGGCAGAAGGGACGGTCGGTGAAGGGACAGGGATGGTTGAGCGGAAACGGCGCCGTGGGAGCCAGTGGGCGTGGGGGATAGGACAGGGAAGAGGGGTCTAGGGTGGGAGGGATGGGGCGTGGGTTCCGTCGGGGAGGTTGGAACAGAGATGGTCAGTGAGGGGTCAAGGACGGATGAGCCCCGGGCGAGCGGGAGCAGAGGCTTGTCCCTCCCCTAGGGAAGGGTCAGGGACCCAGGTGTGAGAGCCCTTGGGAGGTCGGCAGGTGAGAGCAGCAGGGTAGTTGGTGAGGATTTGGGAGGAGGTGAGTGAGGAGCCGAGGATGGGAGTGTGTGGACCGAGAACCGATGGAGCGAAGATCGGGAGCCCCCCTTTCGGCTGGAGAGTTGGCAGGGTGCAGAGAGGGCGGCAGAGAGGTGCTCTCCTCAGTGACCCGCCAAACATCCTAACCCCATCCTACGTCTGGACTCTCGCAGTTGTCCTGGTTCTTCTCATCCAAGGTCCCGGCCCTCAGCGCCCGCCCAGGCTCCGGTCCCCACACCCCCGCCTTTCGGGGCGCTGCCCCCTACCCGCCCTCATGCGCCCCAGTGCGGAGCCCCTGCCCTCACCACCATCCGGATCAGGCCTTCCTTGTCCTCCCCAACCCCACCACCCTCTGCATTGCCGCCTAGAGGGGGACTCACGGGTGCAGGAAGCCGAGGGCGGGTCGGTGGGCGAGCGCGCGTAGCTGTCCTGGCACACGCAGAAGGTGGAGGCGTTTTCCAGGGCCCGGCTGTGCTCTGGGCATGGTGAGCAGAGGGGCCGCCGCGGGGACACTTTGTAAAACCCTGGGGGACAGGCTGCAGGGCATGGCGGGTGAGAAGCCGGGGCTGCGCCACAGCTTCTTCCCGCTTTGCTGACAGGCCTGGTTAGGGCAGGGTTTATCTCCTCCAATTACTATAGGAAAACAGGGGACTCCAGTTCAGCACTGCCCCGTAGAGTGACTCCTGAACAACCCATTACCAACCCTTAGTAAACACTCAGTGTGTTCAGAAAACTGAAATATTTTACTTTCAGCCAGCAGGGTAGCTCACGCCCATAAAAAAATCCCAACACTTTGGAAGGCCAAAGCCAGAGGATCACTAGAGCCCAGGAGCTAGAGACCAGCCTGAGCAACATGGTGAAACCCTGTCTGTATTTATTTATTTTTTTAAATTATGTCTATTAATTCATATCCTTACAACCACCTGTGAGGTTATCCTCTTTTTATTTTTTATTTTTATTTTTGTTTTTGAGAGAGTCTCGTTCTGTTGCCCAGGCTGGAGTGCAGTGGCCAGATCTCAGCTCACTGCAACGTCTACCTCTCAGGTTTATGCGATTCTCCTGCCTCAGCCTCCCAGGTAGCTGGGATTACAAACATGCACCTCCATGCCTGGCTACTTTTTTTTTTTTTGTATTTTTAATAGAGGTGGGGTTTCACCATGCTGGCCAGGCTGGTCTTGAACTCCTGGCCTCAAGTGATCCGCCCTGCCCCCCACCTCTGCCTCCCAAAGTGTTAAATTACAGGCATGAGCCACTGTGCCTGGCCCTTTATCCCCTTTTTAAAATGAGGGAGCTAAGGCTAGGAGAGGTGAAGTTGCCTACAGCTACTGTCCCACAGCCTGTGGGATTCCAACCCAAGCCCGCATGACGCTACCCTCATGCCCACTGGAAGAAAATGAGCCAAACTCTGCAGTCCTGGTGTGAGAAAGAGAGGGGAGGAGAGATGTCCCAAGGGCTTACCCAGGGACAGACACACAAGTATGCATGCACACGCACACACACGCACCCTCCCACCACCACCATCATTCAAGTTAGTGCATCATAAATTCTCAACTGAAAGTAAAGCCAATCAGGTGGGGGTGGGGGAGGGTGGAGAGGGAAGGGCCAGTAAAAGTTCCCTGAGCCATGAGTCAGACCTAGTTCCAGTCCTGACACCTACTCTCTCACTTCTCAGAACCTGCTTCTCTCACTTCTCAGAACACAGGTTGTTAAGAGCACAAGTGTTTCTATCTGAACAACCTGGGTTTGTAGCTGAGTCACACTACATATTTGCTGTGTGGCCTTGAGAACATCAGTTGACCTCTCTGAGCCTTGTGTTGAATACCTACCTCAAAAAAGGTTGTTGGAAGATGGAGATAAAACATGTCAACCACCTAGCCCAGCACCAACCACATTTTCACAATAATGGTAGTAATTACTGTTCCTCCCCCACAAGCCTAAAGTGGTAACTGCTAAACACCCACTTCAAAAAATTTCTCTCCAGCTGGGCCAAGGAGGAAGGCAGTGGCTCCTGGCCCCACGTCTCAGAGCTTGGGTGGTCCTTCCCTTGTTCTCTGGCCCTCCCCTCTAGTTTACCTGGCTGCTCTCCAGCTCCAAGAAGATGCAGTACAACAGAAAGGGTGCAGACTAGCTCTTGGGGAAGAACTTTCAGCCTGGGTGGGAGAAGAGGGGAGGGGACTAGGATTTCCATTGTTTGGAAGGTTTAGGCTTGGGAGGGTCCATCTTGCCCAGAGTTCTGGGCAACACAACTCGGTGGGAGGGGCTCAGCAGCCCAGGAGCCTTCGGAAACCTTCTCTGCCGGCAGAACAAAGCATAGGCCAACTATCCCCATGGTCTGGTGGGCAGCAGAAACCCAGGCTGGAATTTGGAAGGCTTGGGTTCTAGCGCTGGCTGGGCCACTCCTTGTGCCTCTCTGGCCTCAAGAAACCACCAGTCAAATAGGAACAACAACCATGGCCTTCCCACCTCTGCTGTGAAATAGGAGAGCAAGTGACCGCCCAGATAAAGGATCTGTTCACAGGGTTTCACAGCAATAGGGGAAGAATGCTGGAGACTCCCTCCCCACAAGTGTATGAGGGCGGCAGCTGTCCTAGAGGTGGGTGGGCCCATCAGCGACAACAGTGGCATCTCTGCTGTGAGAGGCTCTGTTTAGAAGGGGTTTGTGCTGAAAAGCAGATTCAGGGATTCCTGACTGCCAGCGCCTCCCTCTCTTCAAGGTCAGAACTTCAGAGCTGGTCTGGCTCAGCTCCCACTGGCCTGGTCCTCCAGCAGCTTCCCTAGCAGTAGCCACAGTCTTTGTCACATACTTTATCATGAGGCATTCACCGGCTTGTGAGACTGCCTTTGTTGAACAATGCTGGCAGAAAGTGCTCCTTAGGATGAGCCCCCATTAGCTTCCCTGTCTGTAATCCAATCCAAGCCCACATCACACCACCCCCTTGTGCCACCCCATCACAGGGGCTCATTGTGCCCTATGCAGCCTCAGAGAACGTATCTGCTTGGGTCCCTTGGCTCCAAGGCAGCCCCATGGAGTTGTTTTCTGTTTGTTTTGTTTGTTTGTGACAGGGTCTTGCTCTGTTACTCAGGCTGGAGTGCAGTGGCACAATCATAATTCACTACAGCCTCCACCTCCTGTGGCCAAGCAATCCTCCCATCTCAGCCCTACCAAGTAGCTGGGACAACAGGCATGCTGTACCACCATGCCTGGCTAATTTTTGTGTGTGTAGACGTGGAGTCTCTCTATGTTGCCCAGGCTGACCTTGAACTCCTGGTTCAAGCGATCATCCTGCCTTGGCATCCCAAATTGCTGGGATTACAGGTGTGAGCCACTGCACCTGGCCCTAGCAGACAATTAAAGACACTGGTTACATGCCCTGATTTTTTTTCCCCCAAAGGAAATCCCAGTTCTTTCACTAATTTCTTTAGTGGATAAGAGAGAGAGAACAAAAGTCAAGGTCACTAAAGAGAAACAAAAAGGGGAAAGGAACATCTTAGCCCTATTCCCCCCTTATCTATTTACTTTTAGAGGGGAGTCTATGTTAGCTGCAGACGGCACTTGGAAGGCCTTAACTTTCTAAATCCAACAATTTCCCTCCCTTCCTAATATCCTCCAACAGCTCCCCACTGCCAGCCACTCTACCTGTGCTACACTGAGCTCATCCTTTCACCTCTGGGTCTTGTTCTATAACTCCTTATATCCCTTTTCTCCTGGCAAACGTCTATACGTCTCCAAACCCCAGTTCAAATAACATCTCCCTTGTGAAACTTTCCTTGGCATTGTCCACAGCTCCCAACTCCCCAAGGCAAAGCCGAAGCCATTACAAATGGCCTTTTTCTGGTCTCATCAGACATGGATTGGGTTTCTGAGTCTCTTTCTCTCTCTCTCTTTCTCTGTCATTTCTCAGAGAAACCTCCTCCTCTCACTCCTGATCCATTCATTCAGCAAATATTCTTTAGCATCTGTTATGTAGGCTCTATAGCTACCCAGCAATGAATGAAACAGACAAGGACCTTACTGTCCACTTCTACAGATGCTCTCCCTCCCACCTTATAGGGAGAAGAGAAGCCATCAGTTGGTAATTCCCTCAACATCTGCCCATCAAAACACACAAATGCCCCCATCCACAGCCATCTCCCCCTCCTCCTTCTTTCCAGTCCTAGAGGAGGGAATGAGCCACCTCCTGTTGAAGGCCAGCCCCTCTGTCTCCACCCTGGATCTCTCCCTTTAACCTCATCAAAGACTACATTCCATCAGTTGTCTCCCCTCTTGGTAGTGAAACAGTAAAAAGCAGCCCATTTTGGGTGCAGGCAATGAGGGCGCAAACTATAGAGTATATAAAAACAATAATAGAACTGACTAAAATCTGGCCTGCTTTTTATTAGCAACATGGATCAGCAATTCTAGCTCACATCAATAATAAAATACTCCTGCTTCCTGGGACTGGGATAGGGATCCCCCCATATATACACTTGATACTCCAGTGACTCTTTGCCCTTCAGCATACAAACAAATCTCTCCCATCTACAATAAAAATCCTCTCTCAACCCAATGTCCTCCTCGAGATACTGCCTCCTCCTAATTCAAATCCAGGCTTCTAGACTCAAGCTCTTCAACTTCCTTTATCCCTCAATCTACTGTAACCTGGTCTCTCTACCCATCCCTCAGCTGCAGTTGCTCTCACCAAAGCCACCAAGTGGGCACTTGCTAACCCTTGACTTACCTAACTGCTTCCCAACTCTGTAGGCCATTCCTTCCTGGACACCCCTATCTCTCTAGGCTGTCATAATATCACACTCTCCTAGTTCTCCTCCATACCCTGACCACTCCCTCTCAGCCTTTTTAATGGGCTCTGTGTTTTCTGCTTGTCCTTGAGTATTGCTCTTCTATGAGTCTTCATTGTTGGCCCTCTTGGCTTCTTCCCCCACACATTCTCTCTGGTCTGTCCCAGTCACACCCACAGCTTCAAGTACTATCTCTGTCTTGCTGAGCTCTAGACCCACTTTCTAACTTCCTCCTCTGGAATGTACCAGGGACATCGTAAATATGATGTGTCTATCCATGTCCTGTGTTCTGTACCCCAGTGAATGATCCGTTTGTCCATTCAATCCCCAGTAGCATATAAGTCAAAGGGGACTCCTTTCTCCTCCTGTATCACATGGTCACTAAGCGCTGTGGATGCTAACTCTTGATCCTCATCTCTCAAGGATCTCTGCTGCTACCTTAATTCAGACCTTGTGCTCTTTCTTCTGCACTGTTCAACCATCTTCCTTCTTCATCTTCCGGCTCCTAATCCCTCCCTCTTCAATCCCTTTTTTGCAGCTGCAGCTTGAGTGATCTTTTGAAACTACAAATCTGAGCATGTCAGATCCCTGCTTCAAATCCTACCCATTGGCCTAAGCTTTTTATCCCAACATGCAAGGCCCTGCTTCTCTCCAGTGCCATCACTTAACTTCCCACACCCCCACATGCCCTCTGCTCTAACCACATTTAGTTATATGGGCCCAACCATGCTATGTTTCTTCCTGCCTCCATGATTCTGCATGCAATTCCTTTTTTTTTTTTAGAGATGGGATTTCACCATGTTGGCCAGGATGGTCTCAATCTCTTGACCTCGTGATCCACCCGCCTCGGCCTCCCAAAGTGCTGCGATTACAGGCGTGAGCCACCACACCCATCCTTCTGCATGCAATTCCTAAGCTTAGAGTGCTCTAAGCTGCCTGGGAAAAAAAGATCTTCTCACCTTCTCTCGGATGCCTTCTCCATGCTTCCCAGAACCCAGCAAAGTTCTCCCTTCCATGCCTCCTTAGCTGCCTGGTTGTGCATCACACCCTGTGGTAACCACTTGTTTACCCAATGCATTTTCACTAAACATCTACCATATGCCTTGTCCTGTTATGGATGCTGGGGCTGCTGACACTAATAAGACCCAGTACCTGAGCTCAAGAAGTTCCTAATCTAGGTGTGATCCCTGTAGTCCCATCAACTCAGGAGGCTGAGGCAGAAGGAATGCCTGAACCCAGGAGCTCAAGGCTGTAATACGCTATGATCGTACCTGTGAATAGCTGCTACAATCAAGCCCAGGCAACACAGACCACCATCTCTAAAAAAATCAAGTTCTTAATCTAGTGGTGAAAACACAGGTAAGTAGATCACTGCATACCATAGGGTAAGTACAGAAATAGAGTTTTCAGTGAGTGCTGGAGAGCACAGAGGTGGATCCTAACTATATCTGGAGAGCTCAGGAAGGTTCATGCCTCCCAGTCTTTCGCTAAATTACAATTTCTGCAGGGAAGAGATGGTGGCATTCATCTGTATACATATAATAAGCCCTCGATAAATGCAGCTGGCACATCCTCAATTCATATTGGATGGATGATTGAACAAAGGAATGAGAGCAAATTTAGTCACTTCCTCCTCTGTCTTCCCACCTCTCTGTGTATCCCTCTGTTATAGCATATATTACCCTCTTGTGATTTTTAAATTTTTGCATCTCTCCATCTAGACTGTGAGCTTCTTGAGAGCTGGGACTATGTCTGACTCATTTCTGTTGCCCTGGCACCCAGAAAAGGACATGGTTTAGAAGAAGCGTACCTTGATCTTTCTATATTAAGTGCACACATTCATAACCCCATCCTCACCCTCTGTCTCCAAAGCCACAGGCAGGAGAGAGAATGAGAAGTTTGTTCCTAATGCCCTCACCAGCCTGAGAACCCAGCAAAACCTCCAACATGAAGGATCTCCCCCAGGGAGCACAGTGATTGTAGTTCAGAGAGTGGGATGTGATGTTAGTAATCATCTAGTGCAACTTCTCAATCCTTCTCTCTAGCATAAAAATCCCCCCTGCCAGCCTCTGACTTGCAAGCATGTGGTCAGTGACTGGGAGCTTCCTCCCTGTAATGCAACCAGTCCCACTAGCCTGAAGCTTGGACTGCTGTAGAGTTCTTCCTTAGGCACAGGGGAGACCACATTGTGTCGTAGAAAGAATGCAAGAGTTGGGCAAGCCTGAATTCTGATCCTAGCTCCCCATTTCCTAACTTTGTAAGTGAGGTACTAATCTCTCCGAGGCTCTGTTTCTTCATCTGTGAAATAGGAATAAGGATGACTTCCTTCAGGCCGGGCACAGTGGCTCACGCCTGTAATCCCAGAACTTTGGGAGGCCGAGCTGGGTGGATCACAAGGTCAAGATGTTGAGACCATCGTGGCCAACATGGTGAAACCCCATCCCTACTAAAAATACAAAAATCAGCTGGGCGTGATGGCACGTGCCTATAGTCCCAGCTACTCAGGAGGCTGAGGCAGGAGAATCACTCATACTCGGGAGGTGGAGATTGCAGTAAGCTGAGATCGCACCACTGCACTCCAGCCTGGTGACAGAGCGAGACTCTCTCTCAAAAAAAAAGAATGACTTCCTTTAGGCTGGGTGCAGTGGCTCATTCCTGTAATCCCAGCATATGAGAGGCCAGAGTAGGCGGATCACTTGAGGTCAGGAGTTTGAGACCAGCCTGGCCAACATGGTGAAATCCCATGTCTACTAAAAATACAAAAATTTGCTGAGCATGGTGGTGCGCACCTGTAATCCCAGCTACTTGGGAGGCTGAGGCAAGAGAATCACTGGAACCCAGGAGGTGGCTATTGCAGTGAGTGGAGATTGGGCCAGTGCACTCCAATGTGGGTGACAGAGCAAGAGACTCTATATCAAAAAGTAAAAATAAAAATCAAAGAATGACTTCCTTTATTGCCATGAAAATAAATGAGAAGGCCTGTGTGAGGTGCTTAAGATTCAGGTCCCTAATGCCTCCTTAGCTAGTCGATTTCACCTCCTAGTAACTTCACTCGTTGGCCCCGACTGGACCCACTGGAAACTCCACAAAACATCAGGACTGTCCTTGGTCTCAGAGTCCAAGGCTTCTCCAACCCCCTCACCCCCAGCCCCGCCTTTTTCATCTAGGGCACACTTTGAATTGCCACTTACGCTCTGCACTCCCACCCCACAGCCCCCAGCCAGCCGGATACCTTCGCAGATGTCACCACGCTCCTGGAATCCCGCGCTGCAGCTGCAGCGGCCCACAGGCACCAGCCACTCGCCGTCGGCGCCGCAGTGCATGCGCGGGGGGCTGCCGGGCTCCCCTTCCGAGTGCGCCACGCACGTTCCAGCCACTTCCACCAATGTGGAGAAGGCGCTCTCGGCTGCGGTGGCTGGGAACGTGGCCAGGCCCCGCACGGTGGCACGGCACTGCTTGTAGTAGACGCGCACCGAGACAAGCGCCACGCAGGCGCCCACGTCCTGAAAGGCCAGGTGGAAACCCCTCCGGCTGAGCGGGCCGATCTCGCGCACTTCTGTGTTCAGCTTCATCTTGCGCTCGCCCAGGTCGCCCTGCGTGAAGCTCTCGTCCGCCGCGATCGTGTCGATTTTGCGGGGTCGGCTGCCGCCTAGGCGGGGACGCCCGCGCCCCAGGTCGGCCTCCGTTTCCAGGTAGTAGACGTTGAAGGTCTCCTTGCAGGTGCCCGCGGCGCCAGGGATGCTGCTGCAGTCACGGAGTGTGAATTGCAGCTCCACGAAGATGCGCTGCCCGCGGCCGCGGCTGATCCAGCCAGTCTGCAGCCAGTTGTCCTGGTTGGGCTCCAGCACATTGCACACTTGGTATGTGCGGATGGGACGGTCGTGTTCATCCACGCCGCTGATCTCCTCCCACTGGGGACAAGAGTAAAGAGGTGGGCGGCTCAGAGCCAACATGCTTCCAGGAGGTAGAGTGCTAGCAGTGACTCCTGCCTTCTCTCTCACTACCATGCACACCCCAGAAATTGTAAGATGCAGCACTGGGAGAAACTTTGAAAACAAATGAGTCCAAATCTTATTTTTATAGATCGGGAAACTGAGGTTCCAGAAGGGGAGTGATTTGACCAGGTATGTGCCTCAAAGTAGTGGTAGAGCTAGGAATGGTGTAGTCTCCTGACTCTCTGACCAGTGCCCTTTCTGCTCCACCAAGCTGCTGTTACAGCCCACGTCATCTCACCCCCATCTGAAGTTCCCAAGCCTCTTTTAGGACTCCCAGTCTTGCTTGCTCGGTCAATCAACAACATTGCCTGGAGGATCTACTATGTGAAAGGCACTGTCCTGTATTAGCTTCATCCAGATGCCAGGTTTCTGTTCCTAGACAGCCAGTTCTTTCCTTATTTATTCACTGTAGGGTTTTGTTTGTTTGTTTGTTTTTGTTTTTGTTTTTGTTTTGACTGTCTAACTGGCTGAAGGCTCAACGTGTTCTAATAGGCTACTCTGGCTTGAAGCCAGGGCTGTTGGAAATCACACACTTTGAGGAACACTTTGGTCGATGTAAACATGGGGAGCTGAAGGGGTTGTGTCCTGGACCACCAGAGGGTCCCTGGGACAGGGAGGGACATTGTACACTTACCCCATTACTTGGCAGTGCAGTCCAGCCCAGCTCAGCCTGGGAGGCTTTGGAATCTAGGAGGATGACTGAGGAGAGGGGAGAACAGAAATGTCAAAAATCAAGAACGTCAATTTAGCAGGAGAGTGGAATCCTTTGGTGAAGTCGCCATAAATTTGCTGAGGGAATGCAAAATGTGACAAATGATATGGACAAGTTTTTCCCACTCCATAAATTCCCAGGAGGGGTATGAATAGCTCAAATCCAGAAAGAGGTAGCCAAGCGATTAGGGAAGGAGCTTGTATTCAGTTCTTGAGGCTGCTGTGACACATTCCCACAAATTTATTGGCTTAGAACAACACATTTTTTTCTCTTACAGTTCTGGAGGTCAGAAGCCCAAAGCCAGTTTCACTGGTTTAGAGTCAAGGTGTCAGCAGGACTGTTTTATTTTGGAGGCTCTGAGTGGAGAATTCATGTCCTTGCCATCTTTAGCATCTAGTGGCCGCCTGTAGTCCCTGGCTTATGGCCCCCTCCTCCATCTTCAAATCACATCACTTTAATCTCTGCCTTGGTCACCACATTTTCTCCTCCTCTGACTCTTCCTGAACCCCTCATACAAGGACCATTGTGATTATTGGGCCCACCCAAATAATCTAAAATAATCTCTCCATCTCAAAAGATCATTAATCACATATGCAACGTCTTTTTTGTCACTTAAGGTAACATTCACAGGTTCTAGGGATTAGGACATTGACATATTGGGGGTGAAGGGTCATTATTGATTCTTCTACAGGGTCCATGGCAAATACTCTCAGGTTGGCTCTCAGATTGGGGGTGGGAGTCAGTGACCCTCCCTAACCTTCTTAGGTTCCCAAAATTATAGCTAAGTGTCAGTTAGAGAAAGTCAGTAGTGAATGTACCAGGGGATTCCTGTATCTACCCCCAAATCCACTCCCACTCAGGCGTGAAGAGTTTAACATTTTTAGTCTGACTCCCAGGGCCTCTGAGAAAACAATGTGGAGAGTTACTGCCAACAACTGGAGAAATAAAATCTCTTCTCAGCCAGCCCTTTTCCCAGGGGCTGTGACTTCCACTGCTTTTGAAAGAAAGTCAGGGGTCCTTTTATGTATACCTCTATGACCCTTCCTACCAGTGAAGCTTGGAGTCCCTTTATTCCCCTAGGAGGCATCGGATCAGCAGTCTGCAACCTCTCAGCATGGATCACAGAAGCTGGTTTGGGCAGCAGAGCTGGCAGACCGGAGACAGGAGGCCAGGACATCCCGGAGTCTTGGAATATTACCCTCTGGAGCTTAAGCTAGGGGCTGCTCCACCAAGGTGAGGGCCTCTCCAGAGGCGTCAGCGACCGTGGGAAGGACTGCCGACGGCTTTCCGAGATCCGCTCAACTGACGGCACATCGGAATTGCATACTGGAAGCCGTCAGCCATCCAGGGCTCCGACCAACCCTGCGGTCAACGCCTAAGATTCCAGCTCCTCCGGATTCTGCACCTAGATATGACGCCTCTGGATTCAACTGAGCGTATAGCTTCCCCAAATGCAGAATCAGAGGCAAGACGCGGGCTCTAGTATCGCCGACAGCCTCAAAGCCAGCAACGCGGAGCGCGCCTGGTAGACTACGCTCAGAATTCAGCACTGCGGACAGTTCCACGATCAGCACGTCGGGCAGCGCCCGGACCTAGCCACCTCGACCAGCCTTCAGCCTCAGGTTGGTCACACTGTGGTCTCCTAGCCACTGTGGTCCGGGCTCCATCCCGTTTTCCCATACTCCGAGCTCATCTCCGCATCTCCCTGTCTCTACTCTCTTTATCTCCCCGCCCCCACACCTCCCACCTCCAATCATTCAGCTTGTCCGTCTCGCCGGCCCCTGGACTGCCGCCGCTGGCTCCTGCGGTTCCTGGTCTCTTTCTTCCCCTGCCTCCCGGGTCTACAGCCCCCAAGCTCCTCAACGCCCCTCTCTTCGATATTGCTTGGCCACATTTTTCTGTCTCTCCAGTTCTTTGCTGCCTGCTTGCTTCAAGCCCCAATACAGACTCCGGTCTCTCCAATGACTCCTTCCCCCAAAATCCCCGTCCCCAGCCCCCCTATCTTTTGGCATGCCAGGCTTCGAGCAGAGCCGACCAGTCTTCTCACCTTCCTCGGCGGTCCCAGGCCGCCAGGGTCCCAAAAGCACCGCGAGACAGAGCGGCATCCAGCAGAGGAACAGGCGCAGCGGGTGTGCACCGGCGCCAGTCTCCATGGTCCGCAGACAGAGCTGTCAGTGCGGCGGCGGCTCAAGCCGCGCCAGCCTAGCACCGCTGAGCTGTGCCCCCAGACCCTAGCGCCAGCTGGGGGCGGGGTCTCGCCGCTCACCGTCATCCTTGGGGACCAATCACTAGGCACCGTCGCGGGATGCCCACCAATCCTCGCCAGCAGAGGGTGGGTAGGTGGAGTTTCATAGGCCAGGGGCGGAACACCCAACTGGTGGGGAAAGGAAGGGGTCTCGCAGATCCCCAAACCGTGGGGGGTGGGGCAGCGCTGGGAGCTGGCGGGGCTTCTGCGCGAGGTGGGTGAGCTGGCGTCGGTGGCCCAGAGCGCTAAACCTTAGCTCCTCATTCCTGAGAAGTAGGCAACGTGGGTTTGGCTTAAGGAGGGGCGACCCTCGGGGAAGCAGCGACACTTGCAGCCTCTGAGCTTGTCTGGAAGCTCCCTTGTTCCCAGGACTTGCGGGGGTTTTGAAGGTTTATGCCCTGACCCCAAGCTCTGGGAAGCTCTCCTATCTCCCTGCCCTAGGTCTGTTCCTGTGTCGGAGGCTCCTGGTGTCTCCTGGCTCATCCCTCCCCTTTCTCTTCCCGCCCTCATCACACACACACACACACACACACACACACACACACACACACAGCGGCAGGAAGGAGGGGCCGACCCCGGCCCCGGAGCTGTTCGGGAAAGGAGAGCAAAGTGAGGGAAGGGGTCCCACCCTACCAGCGCGCTTCCCAGGCTCGGAAACCATGTGGACGCCGGGATGGGGGCGGTGGTGGTTTTGCATGAACGATCAGTTCCTCAGGTTCTTGCTTCTGTTGTCAAGACACAAGCAACGCACCTCACAGCCACCCCTGTCCTCAGTGTGGCCAGAGTCGGGGGTTCCCCTCTTCGGCCACCCCACTCCGCCCACCCTAGGGGACTAGTGAACAGCACCGCGGCCAGGAATCCGAGACATCTGCGAGAGAGGCGGAGTAATTCTGGCAGAGTTCAGCCGGCGTTGAAAAAGCCGCAAGAACATATGGAACACGACCTCTGTCTAGTGAAGGTCATTTATGTGCAAGCTGAGGGTTTAACACTTTGGTGGTGGGAAGGGCTGGGACCCACCAGGACCAGGGAAGCGGCTACTGAGCGCCACCATCTGGGCTGAACTTGAGGGGAGAAAGCTCCACCCACCTCGTGGCTTTTTCCGAGCTCTTTTCTTGGGGGACCCATCCCCTCTCTGTTTGGAAGCGAATATAGCCGGAGAAGCCTCGAGAGTGAGTGTGAGTCCTGTGACTTACTTGGCCCCTGCGGTCTGTCTGTGCGTTTTGCACATATGCATCCCTTTCTCCTCCACTCAGCCGTTCCTGGGCGCCATGCTCTGTGCTGCGGATGCCCTGGTGAACCACGCTGCCTCTGCCACAGTCCATACCTCTTTGAATGCCGAGCGTAAGGAGGATTCCTGGCATGGTAGATCACTGGCCATTTACAAGCCGTTTTCATGTGCCATTTCTGTGTGTGTGTATGTGTGTGAGTAAATGCACATGTGCTCACTCAGACGTATTTGCTGGACAGTAGCAATAGGAGGAGTAGGTGGGAGGAATTGGTCTTCTTTACCTGCAGAAAGAAAGGTCATTAGCAGAGGCTGTGGCTTGGACACCGCAGGAGATAAGCCCGCTGAGGAAGCAGAAGGAGGTGTGGCATCTCTCCAGTCCTTGGAAGCAGGCAGGACCTCTAAAACCAGACCTACCTGAGGAAGGGTTCTCACACTGCCACCTCCTTTCCATCTTCATTCTCCTCACGCTCGATTTTTCCCCTCCCCCTCCCTCCAGCTCTGGGAGATGGTATTTTTAGAAGCTGCTTAGAGACCCAGGACTCCTTTCATTTCAAAATGAGTCCTCACTACACCACTCCTCACTCCCCTTTAAAACCAGGTTCCATCCCCTTAGCAGGCTCTAAGGTACCAATCATGGATTCTTACTGCAGCTCCAGGGACTTCAGCCCAGAGGTTCAGGCCCTAGGTGCTAAAACAAAATACAGACTTCCTCTGAACCTGACAAGGATCTTTCAGAAACCAAACAGATGGGGGAAATTATCTGGGGAAATCTACATAGGATGCTCTTGCAAACACCTGACTGTTGGAGTCTGGTTTCCACCCTCTTCCGCCACACACACCTTCAGGCATCTGGGGGAAATTTCCAGATGGAGACCCTAGGAATCGGGGGAAAGAAGAGGAAGGAGTGAAATAATCCTTCCCTTTCTTCCTCTGAGCAATTCATTTATAGTAAAACCAGAACGGAGAAGCCCCAGTGAATGCAGACATATGCAAATCAGCTGGATCTTAATAAGAGTTGCTCTAAGGCGAACCCCTCTCTACCAGGAAGCTGCAGAACAGAGAGCTCAGTGAAGAAATTCAGGAGGGCCTTAGAAGGAAACCAACGCAGTTTATCTCGACCTTTAAGTGATGGGAGCCAGTTAACTAATGGCCGGGGTTAGGTTCCACCCAGGAATAGCAATGGGGACTAGTGAGATTGTGGGTAGGGACAGAGAGGGGTATCTGTCTGTGGCATTAAACCTGTCACTTTCGGTTGCTTTCTGTCCATGGTGCTGAACCCATCAGAGTCTGAACACTCAGTTGGACCTGGGACTTCTCAGCTGCTATGCTCTGAACCTTGGCAGGATTGTAAAAGGTAAGTAGTCGTGTTTCATAATCTTAAAGATTTTCTCTGTTTAATTTTCAACATTAGTAAATTAAATGCTTTATGCTTCCTTTATCTAAGAAAATACAGTGGTTGCATCTACTCCTCCAGCCTATAACACAAATCCTGTAATTCATGTCTCCAGGAGATAAGCAGCCTTCACTCCCTTGTAGAAGAGTGAAGCAACCTGGAACCCACCCAGAAACATCTTGTTTCCTCTTTTGCTTGTCTCAGACCTCTACTGAAGCAGGCTGGAAGGGATACTTCTCTCTACTTCTACCTCACTGTCTTCTAGGATCATGGGGAGGACACCTGTTAAGGCTGAGCAGCTTCATTAAACACCCAAAATAATAAAAAGTGATCTTCCAAGGAGCAGATCCAGTGTTGCCACAACCTCCATCTCCAAGTTATTGAAAGTTATAAATCTAGGTGCTGAAGATTTGACCTCTTCCTTTTGCACAGACACAGAAAGTACATTGAGTCTGACTGGACAGAGAAGGTTACCTCCTCTGTAAAGAAGTTTAAGATTATGGCCAGGTGTGGTGGCTCACACTTGTAATCCCAGCACTTTAGGAGGCCAGGGAGGGAGGATCACGAGGGCAGGAGATCAAGACCATCCTGGCTAACACAGTGAAACCCCATCTCTACTAAAAATACAAAAAATAATCCCAGCTACTCGGGAGGCTGAAGCAGGAGAATTGCTTGAACCTGGGAGGTGGAGGTTGTGGTGAGCTGAGATTGTGCCACTGCACTCTAGCCTGAGTGACAGAGCAAGACTTTGATTCAAAAAAATAAAAAAGGTTAAGATTGTGTCAGAAGAATCAGGGTCAAGCCCTACTCTCAGGAAGAAGGATGGGGAGGGGCAAAGAGCCATGGAAGCTTTATTGTTCAAAGGGTCAAAGGATCGTTTTTTTTTTTTTTGAGACAGTATCACACTCTGTTGCTCAGGCTGGAATGCAGTGGCCTGATCTTGGTTCACTGCAACCTCTGTCTCCCAGGTTCAAGCAATTCTCCTGCCTCAGCCTCCCAAGTAACTGGAACTACAGGTGCGCACCATCACACCTGGCTTATTTTGTACTTTTAGTAGAGACAGGGTTTCACCATGTTGGCCAGGCTGGTCTCTAACTCCTGACCTCAAATGATCTACCTGCCTCAGCCTCCCAAAGTGCTAGGATTACAGGTGTGAGCCACTACACCTGGCCTAAACTGTATTTTCTTAGATAAAGGAAACAAAGCATTTAATTTACTAATTTTGAAAATTAAGCAGAGAAAAATTTTAAGATTATGAAACACAACTACTTACCCTTTATGAGCCTCCACTTCTTTCTCTGTAAAATAGGAACAAAAACACTTTTCAGAGTTATTGTGAGGTCAGAATATAATTTTTACATATGACCCAGAACTGTGCTTGGCACAAAGCTCTGGTATATGTTATTATTCAACTCCATGGTCAATTAAGGTAAAACAAAAAAAAAAAAAAGAAGAAGAAGAAAAAGGAAAAGAAGGCCAGGTGTAGTGGCTCATGCCTATAATTCCAGCACGTTGGGAAGCTAAGGCAGGTGGATCGCCTGAGATCAGAAGTTTGAGACCAGTCTGGTCAACATGGTGAAACCCTGTCTCTACCAAAAATACAAAGTTAGCTGGATGTGGTGCTGTGTGCCTGTAATCCCAGCTACTTGGGAGGCTGAGGCTGGAGAATTGCTTGAACCTGGGAGGGGGAGGTTGCAGTGAGCCAAGATTGCACCATTGCATTCCAGCCTGGGCAAAAAAGAGAGAAACTCCATCAAAAAAAAAAGAAAGAAAGAAAAGAAAAAGAAGGAAAGGAGGGGAAGGGAAGGGGAGGGGAGGAAAGAAAGAAAGAAAGAAGAAAGAAAGAAAGAGAGAGAAAGAGAGAAAGATTAACTTACTGCTATCAGGTATGTTTAGCAAAAAAAAAAAAAAAGAAAGAAAGAAAAAGAAAACAAGGGATAAAGGAAGGATAAGTGGTGAAGTGGGAAGAAAGAAAGATATATATAATTAAAAAGAGAGAGTCATAGAGGAAAAGACAGAATAAGGGATAAGAGACAGCTGGTTGAGATGAATGTGCTAGAAACACAGAAGTCTGAAAGAAATGTGCTTGAAGAGACAGGTGTCATCAGGGCAGGCTGGCTGGCCAGCTGCCAAGTGGCATCAGAAATGACATTTACCTTGGTGAATTCATCATGGTCCAGGCTTATGAACTTGACTTTAGCAGCATTGAGAGAGAATCTATCTGTTGGGGGATGGAAAGTAGATCCTACTAACCCAGCTCCTATCCCACTGTCTGAGCCAGACAACCAATGTATTAATTTATGATGAGAAATGGAACTGCCAAGGGGGCCAGAATGCTCACAATGCCATGTCCAGTACATTCTTTCCCTGTAGGAAAATATGCACAGGAAGCCACTTTATGATGTGAAGACAGCTTTGAGAGTGGGAGGGGAGGGAGTTGAATGGTTTAAATATTTGATGGCATCAGGCTCTGATAGCCTTGTGCCTCCAAATCCCCCAAAGGGATAAACCTGCTACTGGCATCTGAGTAACTGCGTAGGGGCCAGGGCTGGGACTAGAATATTCAAACATGGGCTTCTCTGACTCTCTCTCTCTTTCTCCCTAATACATCTATACATACACACACATGCACACATACATGTATTTGTGTACGTTTTAGAGACAGGCACTCTGTTGCCCAGGCTGGAGTGCAGTGATGTGATCATAGCTCACTGTAGCCTCAACCTCCTGGGCTCAAGCAATCCTCCAACCTCCTAAGTAGCTAGGACTACAGGCATGCACAACTACGCCCATAATTCTTTTTATTTTTTTCTTCTGTAGAGACAGGGTATCACTATGTTGCCCAGACTGGTCTCAAAGTCCGATCTAAAGTGATCCTCCTGCCTTGACCTCCCAAAGTTCTAGGATTACAGGTGTGAGCCACCATATCCAGCCTTCTGACTCTATATTTTTATTCTAGCTCTATTTCTGAGCAGCCCATTTTCAGATTGAAGTCCTTTTAAATTTAAATCACCAAAGTAATATGAACTAATGAAAATCATATAAGTAAAAATATCCATCCTTTCCACTGCAGATAGTCCCCTTCCCAAATTTATATCCTGTTAACAGATTGATATTTACAATTCCTGATATTTTCCACACACACACACACAACTTTACAGAAAATTAATATATCTATTAGTGTGGCAAACACTGTTGATTATTTACACAATACCTTTCCCCTCTCATATTTTATATTGCTGACAGAGTCCCAATTTTATTTGAATGTTCTTCTACTGTAGTTGTTTGCTAGGAAAAGCTGATCCTCTCCCCAAGTTCAGGGATAAATAGATTGCTATTTGCTAATCATTTTCATCCCATTCCATGTAGTGTGTGATTACAACCCTGGCCTTCTGAATTAGAAATTATAGAAGACTTTCACTCCTAATAAGCAGAGATGGATGACAGGCAATATTCCACTTCTTCTCTGGATGTCATGTCTGCTTTTGACACCTGGAGCTGATGCAGCCATTACAACATCATGAAGGGGGATATCTCAACATTGTCAGTTAAGATTTTTCAGTTGTGTGTAGCAGGAAACCAAATAAAACTGGCTTAAACAAAAATGAGATTTTATTGGTTGATATAATTGAATGGGAGTAGATTTGCCTAGAACAGTAAGATTTTGCATTAGAATTGCAGTAGAGTGCAAAATTACCAAACCTGGGTACTCTAAAAAGGAATACAATTGAAATCCTAGAACTGAAAAATGTAATAATTGAATTTAACAGAGTAGATGGATCTGATAGCAGGTTAGACACAGCTAATTCCAGCATTAATGGTGTGGAATACAGTTTCAGCATAAAATATCCAGATGGAAGTGTGGGAAGAAAGAAAATAAGTGAAAATATAGATAAGAGAGAAAGAGTCATATGGGACATGGCAAAAAGGCCTAAATACATGGAATTAGAGTCCTGGAAAGAGAAGAAAGAGGGAATAGGAAAGAAGTACTATTTGAAAAGGGAGTAGTTGAAAATTTTTCCTAAAATTGATGAAAGATACCAAGATACATACTCAAGAAGCACTATCAATCCCAAGCAGAATAAATGCAAACAGAACATTTTTTTTTTTGAGGCAGTCTCGCTCTGTCACCCATACTGGAAGTTCAGTGGTGTAATCTTGGCTCACTGCAACCTGTCTCCCAGGTTTGAGCGATCCTCCTGCCTCAGCCTCCTGAGTATCACAAAAATAGCACACAGTGATTATAGGCATGAGCCACCATGCCTGGCCAAAAACTACATTTAAGCACTTCACAATAAAACTGCTTAAAACCAAAGACAAGGAAAAAAATATTAAAAGCATTACAGAGAGAGAGATTACCTTGAAAGGAACAACATTAAGACTGACAATGGCCAGTTGCAGTAGCTCATGCCTGTAATCCCAGTACTTTGGGAGGCCGAGGCAGGCAGATCACCTGAGTTCAGGAGTTCAAGACCAGCCTGGCCAACATGGTGAAACTGCATCTCCACTAAAATACAAAAATTAACCAGGCATGTGGCATGAACCTGTAGTCCCAGCTACTCGGGAGGCTGAGGAAGGAAGATCGCTTGGACCCGGGAGGCAGAGTTTGCAGTGAGCCAAGATAGTACCACTGCACTCCAGCCTGGGTGATAGAGTAAGACTCTGTCAAAAAAAAAAAAAAAAAAAAGGTGACTTTAGCCACGCATGATAGTTCATGCCTGTAATCCCAGCACTTTGGAAGGCCAAGGCAGGAGGATCACTTGAGGCCAGGAGTTCAAGACCAGCCTAGGCAATATAGTGAGACCCCCATCTCTACAAAAAAATACAAAAATTAGCCTGGCATGATGGTGTGCACCTGTAGTCCCAGCTACTCAGGAAGCTGGAGTGAGAGATCACTTGAGCCCAGCAGGTTGAGGCTACAGTGAGCTAGGATTGTACCACTGCACTCCAGCCTGGGCAAGAGAGCAAGACTGTCCCAATTTTTTGAAAAAAAGGACTGAGGCTGGGCACAGTGACTCATCCTTGTAACCTCAGCACTTTGGGAGGCTGAGACGGGAGGATCACTTGAGCCCAGCCACTTAAGACCAGCCTGGGCAACATGGCGAAATCCCATCTCCACTAAAAATAGAAAAATTAGCCAGGCATAATGTCATGCACCTGTTGTCCTAGCTACTCAGAAGGCTGGGAATGGAGGAGAATCATTTGAGCCTGGGAGTTCAAGGCCGTAGTGAGCTGTGATCATGCCACTGCACTCCAGACTGGGAGACAGAATGAGAAAATAAATGTCTCAAAAATAAAATAAAATAAAATGAAAAGATTGACAACTGACTCTTTCATATAAATGATAAAATCCAGAAGATGATGGAATGGCATCTTTGAAGTGCTAAAAGAAAATAACCATCTAAAATTCTATGCTCAGTAAAAATACTCTTCAAAAATGAAGGTACAATAAATATGTTTTCAGACAGTCAAAATTCTTCATCCAGAGATCCACACTAAAGAAATACTAAAGGGAATTTTTTAAAAGAAACTCAAAAGAAATTATGAACATCCAGGAAAAAAATAAGATCAAAAGAAAGTAAATATGTGGGTAAAAATAAATGAACAATAACTGTATAAAGTGATAATGTCATGTGACGTTCTAAATGCACATAGAATTAAAACACATCACAAAAATAGCATACAGTGTGGGAGCAGATAAATGGAGGTAAAGTATTTTAAGGTACTTGCATTGTCTATGAAATGGTAAAAGAATTAATTTATATTAAACTTTAGCAAGTGAAGGATGCATACTGTAATTACCATGGTAATCATGGAAAAATAGTAACAAAAATATGTTACTAACAAGCTAATGTAGAAACATTTGGAATAATAAAAATAATCAAAAAAGATTTAGAGGAGAGGAAAAAAGGAACATCAAATGTGTGGGAGAGGTAGAATACAAGTACTATGGTATCTTGAAACTCAAATGTATAAATAACTATTTTAAATATAAATTGACTAAATATTCCTATTTAAAAACAAAGATTGGGCCAGGTACTGTGGCTCACGCCTGTAATCCCAGCACTCTGGAGGTTGAGGCAGGAGGGTGGCTTGAGCCTAGGTGGTAGAGACCAGCCTGGACAACATGGCGAAACCTCGTGTCTACGAAAGAATACGAAAATTAGCTAGGCGTGGTGATGCACACCTGTGGCCCCAGCTACTTGAGTTGCTGAGGTGGGAAGATCACTTGAGCCTGGGAGGTTGAGGCTGCAGTGAGCCATGACTGTGTCACTGCACTCCAGCCTGGGTGACAGAGTGAAACCCTGTCTCAAAAAACAAAATAGGGGCCGGGTGCAGTGGCTTAAGCCTGTAATCCTAGCACTTTGGGAGGCCGAGGCGGGCAGATCACGAGGTCAGGAGATCGAGACCATCCTGGCTAATGCCGTGAAACCCCACCTCTACTAAAAATACAAAAAATTAGCCGAGTGTGGTGGCATGCGCCTGTGGTCCCAGCTACTCGGGAGGCTGAGGTAGGAGACGGTTGAATCTGGAAGGTGGAGGTTGTGGTGAGCAGAGATTGAGACACTGCACTCCAGCCTGGGCGACAGAGTGAGACTTCGTCTCAAAAAAATAAAAATAAAAATAAAATAAAATAAAATAAAACAAAGATTGTCAGATTGAGTTTCTAATTTACTTATTATTTTTATTTTTTAGTATTAAAAAAATTTCTTAGAGACAGGATCTTGTTCTGTTGCCCAGACTGGAATGCAGTGTTCAAGCAATCCACCCACCTCAGCCTCCAAAGTAGCTAAGACTACAGGCATGTACCACTACACCTGGATGATTTAAAAAAAAAAAATTTTAGAGTCCAGGTTTTGCTATGTTGTCCAGGCTGGTCTTGAACTGCTGGCCTCAAGCAATCCTCCTGCCTCAGCCTCCCAAAGCACTGGGATTACAGGGGAGAGCCACCATTGCCAGCCCAGACTGGTTTTTGTGTTTTGTTTTGTTTTGTTTTGTGTTTAAGGCAAGGTCTCATTCTGTCACCCAGGCTGGAGTTCAGTGGTATGATCACAGCTCACTGCAGCCTCTGCCTCCTGGACTTGAGTGATCCTCTCATCTCAGTCTCCTAAGTAGCTGGGACTGCAGGCATATGCCATCATGCTCAGCTAATTGTTGTATTTCTTTTTTTGGTAGAGATGAGGGTTCACCATGTTGCCCAGGCTGGTCTTGAACTCCTGAGCTCAAGTGATCCACCTGCCTCAGCCTCTCAAAGTACTGGAATTATAAGGAAGAGTCATCAAGGCCAGTCCAGATTGGGTTTTTTGTTTGTTTGTTTGTTTGTTTGTTTGTTGAGATAAGGTCTCATTCTGTCACCCAGGCTGGAGTTCAGTGGCATGATCACAGCTCACTGCAATCTCTACCTCCTGAACTTGACTGATCATCACACCTCAGTCTCTTAAGTAGCTGGGGCTACAGGCATATGCCATCATAACAGCTAATTTTCGTATTTGTCTTTTTTTGGTAGAGATGAGGTTTCACCAAGTTGCCCAGGCTGCTCTTGAACTCCTGAGCTCAAGTGATCCATCTGCCTCAGCCTCCCAAAGTGCTGGGATTTTAGGCATGAGCCGCCACACCTGGCCCAGATTGGGTTTTAAACAGCGACTTTATACTGCTTTAAAAAACTTCCACATAAGGATACAGATATGTTAAAGCAAAGTTTGCAAACAAACAAACAGTATAGTATGTGCAAACAGTGTATAGAACAAACAATAACTTAAAGAAAATCAGTATTGTTAAATTAACACTATATAATTTTTTTTTTTTTTGAGACCAAGTCTTGCTCTGTCTCACAGGCTGAAGTGCCATGGTGCCACCTCACTCACTGCAACCTCTGCCTCCCCGGTTCGAGTGATTTTCCTGCCTCAGCCTCCCAAGTAG
Source organism: Cacajao melanocephalus (assembly GCA_963573385.1). Taxonomy (NCBI): domain Eukaryota; kingdom Metazoa; phylum Chordata; class Mammalia; order Primates; family Pitheciidae; genus Cacajao; species Cacajao melanocephalus. The sequence goes on from CAUYLG010076321.1 coordinate 25,937, forward strand.
CTGAGATTACAGGTGCACACCACCATGCCTAGCTAATTTTGTATTTTAGAGACACAGTTTCGCCATTTTGCTCAAACTCCTGACCTTAGGTGATCCACCTGCCTTGGCCTCCCAAAGTGTTGGGATTACAGATGTGAGCCACTGTGTCCAGACTTCTTTTTTTTTTTCTTTTCTTTTTTTTTTGAAACAGAGCCTTGCTCTGTTGTGCAGCCTGGAGTGCAGTGGCATGATCTTAGCTCCCTGCAACCTCTGCCTCCTGGGTTCAAGCAATTCTTCTGTCTCAGCCTCCTGAGTAAATTGGATTACAGGTGTGCACCACCATGCCTGGCTAATTGTTAGTATTTTTAGTAGAGACTGCCACCAACCAGAACGGCAAGGTGCTGGATGTCTACCAGGGGCATGAGCAGTTGATAGAAAATTACAGGAGGCTGGCCAGTGATCTCCTGGAGAGGAGTCAGCACACCGGCCCCTGGCTGGAGTCCCCCATCCCCCAAAAGACCTTCCGGGAGATGCAGCAGAGGCCTTTTGTGACTACTGGTGCATCCACAAGCTGTCCAAGGTGCAGGAGAGAGGGCAGCTGGAGATCACCTTCAACACGCCACAGACCAAGCTGCACCTAAGCAACCAGCCCACCTTCATGTGCTCTGAGAGTCAGATGGTCTCGAAGATCAACAGTGGTGGGCAGCACCTGGAGCAGGCCAAGAAGGGACATGAGGAGCTGCTGTTGAATGAGATCCACAGGCTGGAGCATCTCAGCCACCTGGCTGAGAAGTTCCAGCAGAAGGCCTGCATCCATGAGGCCTGGACCGATGAGAAAGAAGCCATGCCTAAGCAGCGGGACTATGAGACGGCCACGCTATCAGACATCAAAGCCCTTACTCACAACCGCGAAGCCTTTGAGAGTGATCTGGCCGTACACCAGGACTTGGTGGAGCTGATCGAGGCTCTGAGAGTGGAAAAAACTCAAACTGTTTTTCCTCTGCTCTCACACAACCCAGAATGCTTCTGTGACCAAATGTGTACGGCTTTTTCCCCACCCACCGAACAAGCAATCAAATCTGCAGCAGACACCAGCTGGTTGTCCTCCAGTTCAATTCAATTCTAACATTATCTACCTGGAGATAGTGTCAGATCCCACATGGTAAGGGCTCAGTCCTACGAGACTGCCTCGACCTCAGATGCTAATCACAAGCCCAATTATTTTTGCCTGTGCTTCAGACCAACTGGCTATGAACTGGGGTTCCTGCTACCTCCTCCTTGGATTCCATTAGTTTGCTAGAGCAGCTCACGGAGCTCAGAAAAACACTTTACTTAAATTGGCTTGTTTATTATACAGGATATTACAAAGGATACAGATGAAGAGATGCCTAGGGCAAGGTATGGGAAAGGGGACTTGGAGATTCCATGCCCTCTCTGGGGTTGCCACCCTTCAGGAACCTCCATGTGTTCAGCTCTCCAGAAGCTCTGTGAACCCTGTCATTTTGGGGTTTTATGGAGGCTTCATTATATGGGCATGATTGATTAAACTACTGGCTATTGCTGATCAACTTAATCTTCAGTCACTCTTCCCTTCTCAGGGGTTGGGTGGTGGAGCTGAAAGTCCCAATGCTCTAATTATGCCTTGGTCTTTCTGGTGACCAGCCTCCATCCTGAAGACCATCAACTCATCAGCATACAAGATGAAGGGGACCCTGGAGGACCAGTTAACCCTGAAGCAATACGAGCAAAGCATCATGGACCGCAAGCTGAACCTGGACCGGCTGAAGCAGAGCCCCAGCTCCTCCGGGAGGTCTTCATCTTCAACAACAAGCATATCAGCTACATGGTGGAACACATCCGCATGGGCTGGGAGCAGCTGCTTACCGCCATTGCCCACACCATCAGTGAGGTCAAGAACCAGATCCTCACCTGTGTCACCAAGGGCATTGGCCAGGAGCAGGTGCAAGAGTTTCAGGTGTCCTCCAGCCACACTGGCAACGGCCATGGCAGGGTGCTAGGGCTGAAGGAGTTCAAGGCCTGCTTCATCAGCTTGGGCTACGATGTGGAGGATAACAGCAGAGCAGTGCTGAGTTCAACTGCATCATGAGTGTGGTTGACCCCAACCATAGCAGCCTTGTGGCCTCCCAAGACTTCATCCACTTCAGGCCTTGGGAGACCACCAACATAGACAGAGCCAGGTCATCACCTCCTTCAAGGTCCTGGCAGGGGACGAGAACTTCATCACAGCTGAGGAGATACAGAGAGAGGTGCCCCTGACCAGGCCAATACTGCCTTACCCACCTGGCACCACAAGTCCTCAGTGCCGTGCCAGGTGCCCTTGCCTACAGATCCTTCTCTATAGCTCCATACAGTGAGAGTGGCTATGAGGCCCCTGGCGAGACTCAGATCAAACACCCCTCCTCATGGCCTCTGGTAGGGGCTGGGAGAGCCCTTTGCCCCCTTCCCATGCTGTGGACCTCTACAGTCGCCATTCCTCTGAGTCTGTATCTTTATGAAGCGCTCTGTCAGTCCTTTTTGGGGGGTGAGTGGGGAAGGGCAGGTAGGCTCTCTTCTCTTTGTTGATTGGCCAGGAGATTCTCTCCTTCTCACCTACACACACACACACACACACACACACGGTAGAGGTAAGCAAGACTCTTGAGGTTAGTGTTTCTGGTCTGGTAAATATACGAGGGGTCTTCATTCTTATTATTTATTTATTTTTTATATTGAGAATGGGGTCTCGCTATGTTGTCCAGATAGGTCAACTATTCTCTTGCCTCTACTTCCCTATGTGCTGGGATTACAGGCATGAGCCACGGTGACTGGCTGAGGGGTCTTCAAAAAGTTAACAGAAAATGTGTATTACAGGCCAGGTGCAGTGTCTCACATCTGGGGCAAGAAGATCGTGTGAGTCCTGGAGTTCAACACCAGCTCAGGCAACATAGTGAGAGTTTGCCTCAGGAAAAAAGAAAGAAGAAGAAAGAAAAAGCAAGAAAGAGAGAGAGAGGGAGAGAGAAAGAAAGGTGAGAGAGAGAGAAGAAAGAAAAAAGAAAGAGAGAAAGAAGAAAAAGAAAGAAAGAAATAAGGAAAGAAGCAAGGAAGGTAAAGGAAGAAAGGAAAGAAGGGGAGGGAAGGAAGGAAGGAAGGAAGGAAGGAAGGAAGGAAGGAAGGAAGGAAGGAAGGAAGGAAGGAAGACATTATCACATACTATGAAAAAACTCTGCATGGATTGCACCAAAATAAACTGGTACTAACCTGTTACAACAGGTTACACTAAAAAGGATAAGACATCAGTTTGAAAAGAGCCCTTATCAGAGCAACATGAATTATGTTAAAATTGAAAGAAGAACAAACACCACATTTATGGTGAAGCTTGGGTGGAAGCATGGTGAAATCACTGATGCTTTACAAAAAGTTTGTAGGGCAAATGCCTGGTATGGTTTGGATCTGTGTCTCCACCCAAATCTCCTGTTGAGTTGTAATCCCCAGTGTTGGAGGTGGGGCCCGGTGGGAAGTGATTGGATCATGGGGGTGGATTTCTCATTAATGGTTTAGTACCAACCCCTTGGTGCTATCTTGCAATAGTTAGTGAGTTCTGGTGAGATCTGGTCGTTTAAAAGTGTGGCACCTTCCCCACAACTTCCCTCTGCTTTGACCATGTGACACGCCTACTCCCCCCTCAACTTCCACCATGACTGTAAGTTTCTTGAAACCTCCCCAGGAGCCAAGCAGATGCCAGCATCATGCGTTCTGCTCAGCCTGTGCAACTGTGAGCCAATTAAACCTCTTTTCTTTATAAATTGCCCAGTCTCAGGTACTTCTTCATAGCAGTGTGAGAATGGATTAATACAATGCCCCAGAAAAATCAGCAGTTTACAAATGGATAGCTGTTTTTTTGTTTTGTTTTGTTTTGTTTTGTTCTGTTCCGTTTTGAGACAGAGTCCGGATCTGTCACCCAGGCTGGAGTGGAGTTGTGTCATCTTGGCTCACTGCAACCTCTGCCTCCCAGGTTCAAATGATTCTCCTGCCTCAGCCTCCTGAGTAGCTGGGAATACAGGCATGTGCCACTGTGCCTGGCTGATTTTTGTATTTTTTTAGTAGAGATGGGGTTTCACCATGTTGACCAGGCTGGTCTTGAACTCCTGACCTCAAGCAATCTACCTGCCTCCGCCTTCCAAAGTGCTGAGATTACAGGCATGAGCCACTACACCCAGCAACAGCTGGTTTTAAAAAGGGATGAGATGATGTTGCAGATGAAGCCTGCAACAGCCAACCATCCACATCAATTTTCCAGGAAAATTTTCATCTTGTTTGTGCTCTAATTGAAGAGGACCAACGATTAACAGCACAAACAATAGCCAACACCATAGGCAACTCAATTGGTTCAGCTTACACAATTCCAACTAAAAATTAAAAGTTGTGAAATCTTTCCTCTCAATGGGTGCCAAAACCACTGTGCCCAGATCAGCTGCAGACAGAAGCAGAGCTTTCAATGCAAATTTTAAACAAATGGGATGAAGATCCTGAAGCATTTATTTGAAGAACTGTAGCAGGAGATGAAACATGGCTTTACCAGTACAATCCTGAAGACAAAGCACAATCAAAGCAATGGCTACCGAGAGGTGGAAGTGTCCAGTCAAACCAAAAGTGGACCTGTGAAGAGCAAGGTCATGGCATCCATTTTTTGGGAGACGCTCAAAGCGTTTTGCTTGTTGACTTTCTAGAGGGCCAAAAACGAATACTATCTACTTATGATGAGAGTGGTTTGATCAAGTTAGTCAAAGCTTTAGTAGAAAAACACTCAAGAGAGCTTCACCAGAGAGTCTTTCTCTACCACAACAATGCTCCTCCCCATTCCTCTTCATCAAGCAAGGGCAATTTTGTGGGAATTTTGATGGGCAGTCATTAGACATCCACCTTGAAGTGCTGACTTGGCTCCTTCGGACTTCTTTCTGTTTCCTAATTTTAAAGAATCTGTAAAGAGCACCCATTTTTCTTCGGATAATCTTGTAAAAAAGACTGCACTGACATGGTCACTTTCCCAGGACCCTCTGTTCTTTAGTGATGGACTAAATGGCTGGTATCATTATTTTCAAAAGTTTCCTGATCTTGATGAAGCTTACAAAGTTTGTATTTTTTATTTCTACCTTTTAATTCCATTTTTCCATAAACTTTTGTAAATTCCTCGTATCTGATATGTTGTTGTTTTTTAACCTATGTGGAGGGACAATGGATCCCTACAGTAAAACAGTTCCCTCTACGCCCTGGGGATGTCCCTCCACACCCAAGTCTCTTCCTTTGCCCTTGAGGTCCCTTCAAGGCCTCTCACGTCCAAGCCAAAGCCCCATGTTCCTTGTCCAGAAACCGCCTGGAGGAAGGTTCCAGCAAAGGGTGCCATAGCTACCTGACAGGAGCAAGGACCCCATCCAGCTCCCTTCTCCTTCCTCCTCTCCCCTGACTCAAGATTGCCAGGAGATGAGAGGCCCTGGCTAAGCACCCCACTTTTTGCAGCAAAGGACCACCAAGCCCCTCACCCCTATCCCAGCCAGTCCTGGCCTTGCTTTGTCTGAACTCATGAGTCTCAGATTTTCTAAGGAGCAAAAAAGAAAAAGAAGAAAAGAAAGAAAAAAGAAAAGAAACCATAACAAAACAGCAAAAACAAAAAAAAATATTTAAAAAAACCTTTGGAGGCGGGGCGCAGTGGCTCATGCCTGTAATCCCAGCACTTTGGGAGGCCGAGGCGAGTGGATCACCTGAGATCAGGAGTTCGAGACCAGCCTGGCCAACATGGTGAAATCCCGTCTCTACTAATAATACAAAAATTAGCCAGGGGTGGTGGTGTGCTCCTGTAATCCCAGCTACTAGGGAGGCTGAGGCAGGAGAATCGCTTGAACCCAGGAGGCGGAGGTTGCGATGAGCTGAGATGATGCCATTGCACTGCAGCCTGGGTGACAAGAGTGAAACTTCGTCTCAAAAAAAAGAAAAAAAAACCTTTGGAAAATAATTTAAAACTTTCAGAGAATTACTATTTATCAACTTATAGACTTATTATATAAATACATTCTCCTAGCGATAACAACAAAAAAGAACTATTCAAACCAACTCAAGAGAAGGAGAGAGGAGTCATTTTGTGGACGACAACATCTCCCAAGAATGAACTGGACAGCCTGGTGGGAATTGGAGCTGGGTTTGGAAGCTCTCTGATACTGAGGCAGCTGCTCTCTCCTTTTAAAGACTCTTTTGCTCGTTCTCTTTTTCTTTTTCCTCCCCGGGTCCAGTGATGTCTGGTTTCTTCTTACAGCATAGATGCCATGTTTTCCTTTTTGCAGACAGAGTGCTTGCTTCAACCTGCTCTGAGCATCTGCCCTTCATCCATCTGGGCTGCCCATGATGTTGGCTTGTCATAGTGTCGACTCTGGCTTCTGCTGTGGCCCTCACTCTGAATGATCTTTCAACTCACCTCCCACATCTAAATTTTGGCAAATTCTTGGGGGTAGAATCTAATTGCTCAGCTTGGGTCAGATGTCTGCTACTGGTCCAAAGAGCTGTGGTTGAGGGGGCAGGGTCATACAGCACAAAGATGGTAACTTAAGCAGGGAGATGTGAATGGCCAGGTACCCCAAGTCATTTCTTCTATTTTATTCCACTGCATCAGACCAGGCAGTGCCAATGGCCTTGCCAGAGGCCTTAGCTGCCCAAGTAGCTGCTCTGGTCATTGTGACATTATATGTAAACACACTATGAAGGTGTAAAGCTTGTTGCCTTTTTCATCACTAGGTCTTCAATGGCTAGAACTATGGCTGGCGCATAGCATGCACTTAATAAATATGCACTGAATGAATGAATGAATGAAAATTTGATAACATGATTCAGTATTCCCTTCCAAACTCCCTTTCCTAGAAACTAAAACATCCTAGGGACATTTAACTTTTCTCAGGTTTAAGGGTTGGGATAGAGGGAAGGGGTATGTATGTGGGGGTGTGGCATCCTTATTAGGGATAATTAGCCTATTGGGTGAATTCAGTCGAGAGAAAAATGTGGAGGAAACAGCCAGGTGTGGTGGCTCACACCTGTAATCCCAGCAATTTAGGAGGCTGAGGAGGGAGGACGGCTTGAGCCTCGGAGTTTGAAACCAGCCTGGGCAACATAGCCAGATCCTGTCACTACTAAAAGAAAGAAAGAAAAGGAAGGAAGAGAGAGAGAAAAAGATCTGGAGGAAGCAGAAGGACAAGGAAGGGTGTAGTATCTTCTGCTTTGGTGGAGACCATAATGATCTCTTATTATCATAGCATGTTCTTATAAGGACATCCCTCAGGTCTGATCAGCCCATGATGAACCTTGATCCTATGTTCTGCTTCATGTTATAATCATTCTTGCTGCTGGTTCTAGGCCAAACATTGTGTAAATGCCTTGTTTGTTTAAGACTTACTACAAATATATAAGAGGATCATTGCCCTATATTTCCTTCTCTCCATATCCAAAGTTCCAAAAGGGTAGTCCACTAGTCCACACTTCCCTATTTAATTTGTTTAAATTCACTTTCATTTTTGATCAAAGTAATATTGTACATAGAATTAAAAGTCAAATAGTACTACAAGACTTATCATTGAAATAGAAATCCTCTGCTTCCTCCTCCCATCCGCGAGTTTCAGTCCCCAGAGTCAACCACTTTTGCATCTTTGGTTTTACCTCCTGGTATTTCACCACGCTTACTGAATGTGGTGCTGAATCTCGCACAGGGTAGGTCTTTTGTAAAGGGAGGTTTTTCCTGCTCTCATTCTGTTCCATAAGCCTCATGACATGGCCAGTTGCGGGGTAATGAGACCTTAGTATAAATGAAACAGCTCATGAACAACTCAGCTAACATCTGCAAACACCTACTGTGCACCAGGTTCAGGAGAGAGTATTTATTGTGCGACAATTAACAGCACAGGCAAATGTGGGCTCAAATCCTGCCCCAGCGTCTCCCTACCTCTCTGAGCCTTTGTTTCTTCATCTGTAACATAAGGAATTCCCTCACCCATGACACAAGATATCTGTGAGGATGGTGTGTGTGGGAGCAGTCCAGCATCCTAAAACACAACTAACATGGTTTCTGCTCCACCCTACAGGGAACTGGTCATAGAGAAACTGTGGTTGGGAGACGTCTTGAGGGATGGGTGAAATCTGAATAGGAAGGAAAAAGAAAAGTTATTACAAAAGAGAATTAGGCTGGGTGCAGTGGCTCACACCTGTAATCACAACACTTCCGGAGGCAAAGGTGGGAGGATCGCTTGAGCCCAAGAGTTCAAGACCAGCCCAGACAACATGGTGAGACCCCATCTCTAAAACAATAAAATTAATCAGAACTGAAGCACAGGCATAAAGGCAGAAACAAACATGGCATGTTTGAGAGACAGTGAAAGGAGATCACTGTAACTTGAATGTCGGGTGTTTTGTTTTGTTTGTTTGTTTGTTTTTGAGACGGAGTCTCACTCTGTAGACCAGGCTGGAGTGCAGTGGCACAATCCTGGCTCATGCAATCTCCGCCTCCAGGGTCCCAGTTCAAGCAATTCTCCTGCCTCAACCTCCCAAGGAGCTGGGATTACAGGTGCGCGCCATCATGCCCAGCTGATTTTTGTATTTTTAGTAGAGACGGGGTTTCACCACGTTGACCAGGCTGGTCTCAAACTCCTGACCTTGTGATCCGCCGCTTTGGCCTCCCAAAGTGCTGGAATTACAGGCGTGAGCCACCACGCCTGGCTGTTTTGTTTCCTTTTATTTTTTTTTTGAGATAGGATCTTGCTCTGCTGCCTTCAAACTCCTGGGCTCAAGTGATCCTCCTACCTCAGCCTCCTGAGTAGTTGGGATTGCAGACACGTGCCACCATACCTAGCTAATTTTTAAATTGTTTGCAAAGGCAGTCTCTCAATATGTTGCCTAGGCTGGTCTTGAACACTTGGCCTCAAGCAATCCTCCCTCCTTGGCCTCCAAAAGTGCTGGGATTACAGGCATAAGCTACCATGCCCAGGCTCATTTTAAATGTAGGAGATCATGTTGGATCAGCAGCTGAGAAAGCCCTGCCAAGGTAGCCAGTAGGGTACTCCTGTAGGGCGGGTGGGGGAGGAATGGGACACAAGCACTCTTGTGTGAGCAGCAGGCAGAATAGATTGAATTTGGGCAGAGGAAAAACCCAGGTGTGGTATAATTAAGCTTTGGTACTCTGGAGACATAGCTGAGAGTTTGCAGAGACGTAGCCTCAGTAAGACAGACTTATACTAGGTGGTTTCTAAGAAGCCTGATAATCCTAATATTCTATAATTCTATCCTTATAGGATTGATATGGTGACACAGGGAATATAGAAAAAGAGAAAGAATGAAAACATTTTGGAAGCATTATCAATATGACTTGGTTACCATTTGTATACTGGAAATTAAAAAGTGCATTGCTGGACATGGTGGTGTCACCTATAATCTCAGCTACTTGGAAGGCTGAGGTGAGAAGATCACTTGAGGCTAGGAGTTTGAGATCCCAACTAATTAAAAAAATTTTAGGGCCAGGCACGGTGGCTCACGCCTATAATCCTAGCACTTTGGGAGGCTGAGGTGGGTGGATTGCAAAGTCAGGAGTTTGAGACCAGCCTGACCAACATGGTGAAATCTCATCTCTAATAAATAAATAAATAAATAAATAAATAAACAAATAAAAATTTTAATTAGCCAGGCATAGTAGTGCCACCTTTAGTCACACCTACTGGGGAGGTTGAGGCAGAAGGAATGCTTGAGCCCAGGAGTTCAAGGCTGCAATGAGCTATGATTCTGCCACAGCACTCCAGCCTGGGCAACAGAGCATGTCTCTCAAACATGACATGTTTATTTCTGCCTTTAGGTCTGTGCTTCAATTCTGTTTTATTTTTTTAGCGATGGGGTCTCATTATGTTGCCCAGGCTGGTCTTATCATTAAAAAATAAACATTAAAAAAAAAGTGCATCAACAGTTACTAAAGTTTAAAGACATGTGCCTTAGAGATTGAGGTGCCCTTGGTTGGGGAGGAAGGTAGTGGAATCGACAGTAAAACATGCAAGTGAAAATTCTAGCTGACGCATGAAAACACGAGGCATGTTCCCTGTCTCCAGGAAAATGAACTTGCTGTTTCTTCTTCCTGGAACTCACTTCTTCCAAATGTCTGCACAGTTTTCTTCCTCTCTCCCTCAGGCCACCCGCTCAGGGAGGTCTTCTCTGCCCAACCTATTAGAAATTGTCAAATTTCCCCAGCCTGGCATTCCCTATCCCCGCCTCCCACTTTGCTTTTCTCTACAGCACTTGTCATCTGACCATTCTGTTTTGTTTATTAATTGATAAGCATCCTAATATGAAGACTGTATAGAAATTAGATTCAGAGGAATTTAAATGTTGTGTTGGAGAGTTTAGGAAAAAACAACTAACAAAGATATAGAGCCAGGCACAGTGGCTCACGCCAGTAATCCCAGCACTTTGGGAGCCAAGGCAGGTGGATTGCTTGAGCCAAGGAGTTCCAGACCAGCCTGGGAAGCATAATAAGACGAACCCCCAATCTCTACTAAAAATGCCAAAATTAGTCGGGCTTGGTGGTGCACGTCTACAGCCCCAGCTCCTTGGGAGGCTGAGGGGAGAGGATTGTTTGAGCCCAGGAGGTCAAGGCTGCAGTGAGCCATGATCATGCCACTGCACTCCAGCCTGGGCAACGGAGTGGGACACTGCCACAAGAAAAAAAAAGGGGGCCGGGGGGGTGGCTCATGCCTGTAATCCCAGTACTTTGGGAGGCCAAGATGGGTGGATCACGAGGTCAGGAGTTCAAGACCAGCCTGGCCAAGATGGTGAAACCCCATCTCTAAGAATAAAAAATAATTTCAAAAAAAAAAAAAGAAAAAAAAGGTAGAAAACAAATCAGTAACTCGAGGAGAAACAAAAATTGTACAAGAAAGGAAGTGTAATCACAGGTCAATATTTGGTTCAACAGCAAAAAATGGTATAAAATGTAATATATTCACTAGTGATTTAACCTAAAAAATGATACGGCCCGGTGGGATGGCTTATTCCTGTAATCCCAGCACTTTGGGAGGCCAGGGCAGGCAAATCACCTGAGGTCAGGGAGCTCGAGATCAGCCTGGCCAACATGGAGAAAACCCATCTCTACTAAAAATACAAAAATTAGCCGGGTGCAGTGGTGCATGTCTGTAATCCCAGCTACTTGTGAGGCTGAAGCAGGAGAATCGCTTGAACCCAGGTGGTGGAGGTTGCAGTGCTCTGTTATCATGCCACTGCACTCCAGCCTGAAAGACAGAGCAAGACTCTGTTTAAAAAAAAAAAAAAAAAAAAAAAATCCTAGTCGGGCACAGTGGCTCACACCTGTAATCCCAACACTTTGGGAGGCTGAGGCAGGCAGATCACCTGAAGTCAGGAGTTCGAGACCAGCCTGACCAACATGGTGAAACCCCATCTGTACTAAAAATACAAAAATTAACTGGGCATGGCGGAGGGCGCCTGTAATTCCAGCTACTTGGGAGGCTGAGGCCGGAAAATCACTTGAACTTGGGAGGAGGTTGCAGTAAGCCGAGATTGTACCATTGCACTCAAGCTTGGGCGACAGAGTGAAACTCTGCCTCAAAAAAAAAAAAAATACAACCACACAAGGGCAATGAAAAAGGAAAGTGCAGTGACACACTCTCAGCTCACTGCAACCTCTGCCTCCGGGGCTCAAGCGATTCTCCTGCCTCAGCCTCCTGAGTGGCTGCGATTACAGGTGTGTGCCACCACACCCAGCTAATTTTTGTATTTTTTGTAGAGATGGGGTTTCACCACTTTTTGTAGGCTGGTCTCCAACTCCTGACCTCAGGTGATCCACCTGCCTCAGCTTCCAAAGTCCTGGGATTACAGGCGGGAGCCACCACACCAGGCCTAGCCTATCTATCAATTTCAGCTGCTCTGGGAAAGGGCGTCCTTCTTCCATTGAACAGATTGCTCTTTAGACTTGCTGCACAGATAGTGGCCTGGTACTCCCTGAGCTTTTTCTCCGTGTTAGATTTCCGTGTTACTGGATCCCAAGTTCCTCCTCATCTTTTTAATTTACTTCTATTATATCCTTTGGTAGCTTCCTGAGAAAGAGAGCACAGGAGAAAAAAATGGAGACCTTGAATACCTAAAAAAACCTGTCTATTCAACACTAGTCTGGGCAACATGGCAAAACCCTGTCTCTGACACAACTGAAAGATTAGCCAGGCATGGTGGGGCATGCCTGCAGTCTCAGCTACTTGGGGGGCTGAGATGGGAGGATCACCTGAGCCAAGGAGGCAGAGGTTGCAGTGAGCCAAGATTGCACTACTGCACTCCAGCCTGGGCAACAGAGTGAGACCCCATTTCCAAAAAAAAAAAAAAAAAAGTCTCTTCTACCCTCATAATTGTTTTTAATTTTTTTTTTCATTCTACTGGACTGCAAGGTTGAATACACCACCCTCACAATTTTAAAACTAATTGTAGAATTCTAGGTCCAAAATTATTTTTCCTAAGAATTTTGGAAGAAATTCTCCCCTGCCTTCTACTTTCCAGGGCCATTCTAATTCCAAATCCTTGGTATGTGACTTCTTTTTCTTTGAAAGCTTTTTGGATCTTTTCTTTGTTTTCAATGTCCTAAAGTTTCATAATGACGAGTCCTGTGTGGGTCATTTTTCATTCGTTGCTTACTTAGAGGGCTACTGCAATCCAGAAAGTCATGTCCCAGGAAATTTTATTTTATGAGTTCTTTGATAATTTATTGTTTCAGTGTTCGGAAAGGTTCTTCAGGGTTGGTTTGTTTATTTTTCTGCTTCCTGTGAGATTCCTTGACTTTATCATCCAAAACTTTCTATTATAACAAAATTTTAAATTTAGCCTCTATTGCTTTAATTTCCAAGAGCTTTTTATTGCTTTCTGATCAATCTTCACTCCCCCACATTTATATAACATTCTGTTTTTGTTTCATGAATATGAAAATCTATTTACTTGGCTAGCTGCATTCTGTTTTCTTCTCATCAACTCTTTCACTCTTTTTGTTTTGGAGGGTCTCACTCCAAAAGAAAAAAAGGCTGGAGTGCAGTGGCGCTATCATGGCTCACCACAGCCTCAACCTCCTGGGTTCAAGCAATTCCCCTGCCTCAGCCTCCCAAAGTGCTGGGATTACAGGCATGAGCCACTGTACCAGGCTAGCTCTCATTCTTTCTTCTCCATTTTCTTCCTTCATTTCTTTCTTTTTTCGTTTGTTTGCTTGTTATATCTGCCTTTCATTCAGGGAGCTTTCACTAAATGTCTGGGAATTATTCGTTATTCACATTTAGAGTGAGGCACTAGAAAGCTGATTGAAATATCTGAACGCAAGAAGCATGTTTGCTGATTTATGTGTATCACTCTGGGTTCATCGGGCAGTAATCTGACTTTCCAGTATGTGAAGGAGTTTCGTCAAGGGTCTCATGTCAGTCTGTGCAGAACTTTTCTCAAGGGTCTTTCTTTTTCTCCAGGGAGTCACTTGCACTTCCACTTGGAAGGTTGACTTAAAAAAACATTTTATGGGCCGGGCGTGGTGGCTCATGCCTGTAATCCCAGCACTTTGGGAGGCCAAGGTAGGTGGATCACAAGGTCAGGAGATCAAGACCATACTGGCCAACACAGTGAAACCCTGTCTCTAATAAAAATACAAAACTTAGCTGGGCGTGGTGGCACATAGCTGTAGTCCCAGCTACTAGGGAGGCTGAGGCAAGAGAATTGCTTGAACCCAGGAGGCAGAGGTTGCAGTGAACTGAGATCCCACCACTGCACTCCAGCCCTAGGTTACAGAGCGAGACTCCGTCTAAAAAAAAAAAAAAAAAAGAATTTATGGCCGGTTGCAGTGGCAGTGGCTCACGCCTGTAATCCCAACACTTTGGGAAGCCGAGGCTGGTGGATCACTTGAAGTCAGGAGTTAGAGACCAGCCTGGCCAACATGGTGAAACCCCGTCGCTTCTAAAAATACAAAAACTAGCCAGTTGTGGTGGTCCACACCTATCATCCCAGCTACTTGGGAGCCTGAAGCACAAGAATTGCTTCAACCTGGCAGTCGGAGGTTAAAGCAAGCCAAGACCATGCCACTCCATTCCAGCCTGGGCGATAGAACGAGATTCCATCTAAAAAAAAAAATTTTTTTTAACCTTTAATTTGTTAACTTATTTTAGAGACAAAGTGTCACTATTTTGCTCAGGCTGTCCTCAAACTCCTGTGCTCAAGTGCCTCAGCCTCCCGAGTAGCTGGGACTACAGGCATGCACTACCATGCCCAGCTCCTGGAAGGCTGACCTGTGACTGTCAGTGTTCCTGCGGCTGAGTGATGTAAAGAGCTGGACTTCTTGCCATTATTGATGCAGACGCCCCTGGATTTCAGCATGCCCCTCACTCCTCCCTCACCTGTTGTCTGGTACTCCTGTGTCTGGAGACTCTCTTGTTCTGCACTTTCACAGAAGAAATCTGTCATCTCTGGCCACAGTGGGGAAGGGTGGCTCTCTCAACACAGTCCTAGTTCTGTAAGGAAGAAGGGGAAAACTGACTCCGCGAAGATGTGGGAAAGACCTTTGGCTGTTTACCCAAACCCCCTTCCTTTTGCCCTTCTTTCTGATTTTGCTCACCTCTGAATGGCCTTGGCAAGGGATCTGCTTGTATGACACAATTCAGGCCAATCAGAAGTGATGGGAAATCTACTGAGAGCTTCTAGAAGAGCTTATCTTACTTGTTAAAAGGATTATAAAATAGGGCCATTCCTTCTTCTGCACCTGGACATTGTCCTGTAGAAATGGGATGCTTGGAACTGCTTCTATCCTTCTCAATCATGAAGGGAAGTCCAAAAAAAGAAAAAGAAAAAGAATCACAGAGAAGGTGATCTGATGACTGTCTTTGAACCCTTTGATTTAGATTAACCATCTCTAGCTGAGCCAAGTGGCTCACGCCTGTAATCCCAGCACTTTGGGAGGCTGAGGCAGGTGGATCACGAGGTCAGGAGTTTGAGACCAGCCTGGCCAGCATGGTGAAACCCCATTTCTACTAAAAATACAAAAAATTAGCCAGGCATGGTGGTGTATGCCTGTAATCCCAGCTACTCGGGAGGCTGAGGCAGGAGAATTGCTTGAACCCGGGAGGCAGCCGTTGCAGTGAGCCAAGATCACACACTGCACACTAGTCTGGGTGACAGAGAAAGACTCCATCTCACAAAAAAAAAAAAAAAAAAAATATTAACCTTCTCTAGAACCAGCCTAAAGACTCCTTAATATGTGGGGTAATAAATACACTACACTGTAAGCCCTAGAATGAAGTCTCAGGACCAGTCAAATCAGCATCACCTGGCATCTTGCTGGAAACACAGACTCGGCCAGGCACAGTGCCTGTAATCTCAGCACTACAGGAGGCCAAGACAGATGGATTGCTTGAGCCCAGGAATTTGAGACTAGCCTGGGCGGCATGGCAAAGTCCCATATCTATCAAAAAAAAAAAATTAGCCAGGTGTTGTGGTACACACCTGTAGTCTCAACTACTTGGGAGGCTGAGGTGGAGAGACAGCTTGAGCCCAGGAGGCAAAGGTTGCAGTGCACTGTGATTGCACCACTGCAAGCCAGACTAGGTGATAGAGTGAAATCCTGTCTCAAAAAAAAAAAATGCAGGTTTCACCCCAGACCTGCTGAATCAGGATCTATATTTTTAACAAGATTCTCAAGGGATTAGCATGCTCACTAAAGTTTGAGAAGCACTTTAAGCCATGTTTTCCTTATTTGTGGCTGAATACACATTCTAATTGATAGTACGGGTGTAGTAGACTCCTTGAATGCCATGTGTCACATTGCTTTGGCCCACTTTGATTTTAGGAACAGTGTTTAGGCAGAACTCTTAAGATGTCCCCCACCAAGATTCCTGCCCTCTGGCCATTCAATCAAAAATAATCTAGTTACTGTTGTGAAGGGACTTTGTGGAATGGAATAAAGTTTACTAATTAATTGACCTTATATTTTATAATTTTTTTAAATTAAAAAATACTTTGAGAGATGAGGTCTCCCTATGTTGCCCAGGCTGGTCTCTAACTTCTGGGCTCAAGCAATCTGCCCACCTTGGCCTCCTAAAGTGCTGGGACAGGTGTGAGCCATTGTGCCTGGCCCCTTTTTTTTTTAGTAGAGACAGTGTCTTGCTATGTTGCTCAGGCTGGTCTCGAACTACTGGGCTCAAGTGATCCCCCCATCTCGGCCTCCCAAAGTGCCGAGATTACAGGCATGAACCACCACATTTGGCCAATAATTGACCTTAAACAAAGGAAACTAACCTGGATTATCTAACAGCATCTAATACATCACCTTGGCCTCCCAAAGTGCTTCGATTACAGGAGTGAGCAAACGGCATTATCTTTAAAGAAGATGAAATCTCTCCTCCAGAACAGAGAGAAACATCCCAAAAAATGACTGGAATTGATGCCTTTGGGTCAGTATCCATGACTGATCCAATGGGAGATGAGATGGTATCATTTGCTCATCTTGGGTCAGAGTTCTAGCCCTGGGTCAAACCATTATGGCCAGGTGGCAGTGTCAAGGACCCCAGGCATGGCCTATGGGGGCCACAATTGTTTCAGGGCATTCCCAGACATAGTGGAATGACAATGACTGGGAGCTGGGGAAATCTTTCCACTAGTTTTCCAAAACGACCACCACCCACTCCCAGTTCTCTTAGTTCCTCATTAATGATTCTGCTTCCTTCTAAGGCTCTCTCCTTCCTCTGCCTGTCCCCCAAAATGCTGGTGTTCCTGAGAGTTCCACCCTTACGCATATTCTTCTCACTTTCTATTCCCAGAGTCATCTCATTCTTTAGTAGACATGGTATTCTCTCCAACGTTTAACCTACTCCACTAATTTAACCTCATCTACTCATGGTAATTCTATCCCCCTCGGCAACAAATTGCCTGGCATAAAAAGGCCTAAACCAGATTAGACCAATGAGATTCATGGAGATGTTTGTCTAGGACTTCTGGGAAAGAGAAATCAGTCTTACCCATGCCTGTTGAATGGGAAGAGGAACGAATGGCCATAGCAGTCATTTTGTGGTATGAGGGGAGCTGGCTTTGTATAAGAAGTCAGTGGTGGGGAGAGTAGAGCAGTGCCCCAGGAGCATCTCAGGTTCCTAATGACATTGTTGGATCAGAGAATATACCCACTCTGCCCTGCCACTAGGCTTCTTGGTTTGCAAGCTGATACACTGGCATATTCCTTAAGCCAGGCTGAATCGGGTATCTGCGACCTGGAGCTGGAGGCATTCCACTTCATTCACACTCACCACCATAAAGTCTCTCAAGCTCACTTTCCTGGGTTGCAGGTCTACCAACACTTCCCAACCTTGCTGCTCCTCTTCCTGGGTCCCCTACAATTCTTTTTACTTAAGTAATAAGAACTGGGTGCCCGCCATCATCCCAAGCTCTGTTTTAGACATGAAGACAGCGATGAAACAAAGTTGCTGTCATCGCGGACCACCGAAGGAGGCATATGATGAACAAAACTATTGTCTGAATAAACGAAGCAATGAACAATGCAGTGTAGGAACTCCGTCAATGTCGTCAATATCGAGTGAAAAGCTTATCTACAGACTATCACACCAGGGGCTGGTACTCACTCAAACGGTGCTAGAGAGTGTCAGCTCCTGTTCCAGCAGCCCTTGGCTTCTAACAAGGTAAATAAGATGGGGCCTGCCCTCTGGAGCCCAGAATCCAGGAAGAAAGGCGCACATGTATTGAGTGCTTGCTTTTCAGGCCCCGTGGAAGTGCTCTATGGGAACCATCTCATTTAATCCTCCCCAACTCTAGGAGGTTCTCCCAGGAGAGACCGCTCCGGACCACATCAGGCCTGAGAACCGGCAGGCTGGGCAGTGCTACGAGCTCTGGAGAGCGCGTCCCGACCCGGGCTTCAGGCCCAGTCAGTGTGACCTTGAGCAAATCACGGTCGCCCTCCGCCCGCCAGGCCCCAGCTGGCGAATGCAGGGTCCGACTCCTCGGGATTTCCCGACGCCCGTTCCTCCGGGGTTCAGGGGATGCCCGGGGTGCCGGGGATGGGGTCCGAGGGATGGGGGACCTGGGGCTAGAAGGGTGACACTGAGACGCCTAGGGAGGGACCTAGTGAAGTGAGTAAAGGGGGATGGACGGAGATGGAAATTCTTGGGGCGAGAACCACAGACGCGCGCTTCCTCCCCTCCCCGCCCCCACCGCCGCCGCCGCTGCGCCGCCCCTCTCCCGCGCTCCGGAAGGCCCGCGTCCCCGCTCCCCGCCCCCCGCCAGGCGCCGCCACCTGCCGCCCAGGCAGCCACCAGGCGACTCTTCCTCCGCGGGCCGCGCGGCCTGACTCAGGCCCCTGCTCCTGTGGCCCCGAGCCTGGCCGTTCGCCGGGCCTTGCATCGCAGTCGGCGTCCAGTTCCTCTTCGGCTCGGGGCCACTTGGTCCGCGCCGCCTGCGTCCTGTGTGCCGGGCCCGCCCGCACTGCGGGGACTGGCCGGGCGCCGCCCACGCCGCGCTCCGCCGGGCGCGCAGTCTCTCTGGGAAGCGGGCGGCCGGGCGGGCGGGCGGCCATGGCGCGGCGCGAGGGGAGGTAGCGGGGCGGCCGCGGGAGCGCACTGTCGGCCATGGCCCGGCGGCGGCGCCGCGCCTGCATCGCGCTGTTCCTGGTGCTGCTCTTCGCCTTCGGCACCCTCATGGGCCTGCGCACGCTCAAGGCTCCGGACGGACTCCCGGCGCTGGGCCCAGGCCTGGAGCTGGCGCCCTTTGAGCGACGCCCGGAGGGGGCCCCCGCGCCCGCCGCCCGGGCCCCGGCGGCCCCTGCCGCTCCGCCCCCGCCGCCGCCGCCGCCCCGCACCGCGGACCCTGGCGGCTCCCCTGGGCCAGCCCCCGCGGAGGCCGAGCCCGCCCCCGGGCAGAGCCTGCGCGTCTACTCGGACCTGCACGCCTTCTACTACTCGTGGTACGGGAGCCCACGGCGCGAGGGTCACTACGTTCACTGGGATCACGTCATGGTGCCGCACTGGGACCCCAAGATCTCGGCCAGCTACCCCCGCGGCCGCCATAGCCCCCCAGAAGACCTGGGCTCCAGCTTCTACCCGGAGCTGGGACCCTACAGCTCCCGGGACCCCGAAGTGCTGCGGGAGCACATGACCCAGCTCAAGGAAGCCGCCATCGGTGAGCACCCCCCACCCTGGGTGGCCCTGACCCCAGCCTCACCCTTCCTCCTTCCCACACCCCAGCTCCCTCTGGTCCTGTTACCGGGCCTTTGGTTCCACTTACCCGCCAACCTGGCTTCTTGGCCGTTCCCTCCTACTCATCCCGGGCCTATCATGCGGCACCGCCCCCTCCATCTAGTATTCAGACCCCTACCTGGGCCCTTTGACCCCTACCAATCCAGGGCCCTTCCATAGGGCGGAACTGCTGGAAGTTTGCGCCAGAAGAGGCAGAGTCTTCAAATTTGTTGGGCGATGGGAAGTTAGGCCTGGAGCCCTGGCCCTCAGGATCTGGGATTCAGAAGAGTGGAACCTAGGGCGGCCTCTGCTTTCACAGCAGGTACAGGATAGAGCAGCAGCCCTAGCTGCTTTTGCTGGCTGCAGAGAGGAAAATGTGCTGGTGTTCCATGACGGCTTCTGCTTTCTTTGCAGTTGGGGGTAGTGCTGGGGGTTTAGAGGCTTTTCATCAAGCACCCAGCTAGAGGGAACGTCCCTGGGCGCCTCCTTTGTAGGCTGGGGAGGGGAGGCTCACTTATTAAAGGTTTCATCACTGAATTCTGCGGGCTTTTACAGATGGCCTATGCTCAGGGCTCTTCTCCATGCAGGACGTTAGGGATTAGAGGTACTGCTCTTCTTCAGAGGTAGGCCTGTGGCTACCAGGTGGGTGTGGCACTGTCCACCCGTTCCCTTTGTTCTGCTTGCTAATGCACTCCAAAGCCTGGCTCCCTTCCGGCCTGGCGCGCTACGGTTTCTGCAGGCGCTGCGCTTCAGCACCGCGGGCGTGGACAGCTCCGGGGCGCGAGGCTCTGGGATCTCATCGGCAGGAAGTGAACCTGGCAGGAGGCTTGCTCCAGTTTTTAAGGAACCATTTTTGCAACTGGAGATGTTTGTGGGGGGAAAAAAATCTCTGTTGAGGGGGGTACTGTGTGTCTCTGAAGTGGCCTCTGTATTGCGTTTCAGGCGTCCTGGTCCTGTCCTGGTACCCACCTGGCATGGCTGATGATAACGGGGAACCCTCAGATGACCTGGTGCCCGCCATTCTGGACACTGCCCATCAGTACAGCATCCAGGTGAGTCTCCAAGAAGAGGCCCTATTTTGGAGAGTTGCTCTCCTCCACCCACAGGGTTAGCGCCTACAGAAGTTCTTGGCAGTAGCCCAGGGAAAACAAATATGTGTCACGTGTGGTTTGGGGGGAGGGTTCAGATAAGTGCTGCCTATGTTACTCTTAGTTTTTTGAATTCTACGAAAACTGAGTAAACTAAATATAGGACCAAGGGAAGACGAAATAATTATCACTTTTGTTAAATAATAACAGAGGTTAGGTTGTAAACCCTGGTGGATTAAGGGTAGGCAAGAGCCAAAGGGACCTGCAGACTCAACTCTAGTGGGAGGCAGTACTGGACCTCGAGGTGTAGACAGGTGATCTCAGCGGGTGGGCTCACTTTCAAGAGGAAGGCCGGAGCTGGGCAAAGGACTGCCCCACATGGGCCAACTGAGTAAGTCATCCTTTGCTTCTGTGGTGAAGGAAGAAAAATGATAGAGAAGGAAGTAAACCCCCACTTCCCATTCCTAAGGGGAATTCCACCACCGACACGTCTAAGATCACAGCAGTTTCCCACTGACATAGCTTCAGCATACTTCTTCCACTGTTTCAGGCAGCCAGCACCAACTACTTGGAGCTGGAACAAGGTTGAAACCTATTAGCCCCCCTGTAACAGCCCACCAAAATGATTCCCACATGCCCTTCCCACATGTGGGAAGTGGGCAAATTGCTCACCCCTGTTTTGGCCTTGAAGGGCAGCAACTGCCTTTATCTCTACTGTGCCCACCATTGCCAGGCCCTCTTCTGAACTCAGCCTCTCCTTCAGGCCATGTAGATCCCGAGCCTGGTACGTTGTGGCCCCTGGATAGACACTCACCTGACCAGTTACCCCTCTGTTTGTGGCAGGTGGCCTTCCACATCCAACCCTACAAGGGCCGGGATGACATCACTGTACATGACAACATCAAGTACATCATTGACACGTAAGGCTGCTGTGGGGGCTGGGATTTTGGTGGGGATCAAAATGGAGGTAGGGATAGAAGGTTTGGAGGGGCAGGTCAGGAGACATGGGGCATAATGCCTGTGTTCCCAGCAGCTGTTTTATAGTAAGAGAGTGCTGGGCCTAAAGTCAGGCAGCCTGGGTTTCAATTCCTGTTCTGTGGCCTCTGTGATGAGGCAAGCCTCTTAACCTTTGAGTTTTGTGAGAATCGCACGGGTTAATAAATGTGAAAGTGGCTTCTATGGTGTATACACATCATTTATTCATTCAAAAAGTATTGAATAAGGCTGGGTGCCATGGTGGCTCATGGCTGTAATCCCAGTGCTTTTTTTTTTCCTGTCTGAGATGGAGTCTTACTCTGTTGCCCAGGCAGTAGTGCAGTGGCACAATCTTGGCTCACTGCAATCTCCACCTCCTGGGTTCAAGCAATTCTCCTGCCTCAGCTTCCTGAGTAGCTGGGATTACAGACGCCCACTACCACACCCAGCTAATTTTTGTATTTTTAGTAGAGACGGGGTTTTACCATGTTGGCCAAACTGGTCTTGAACTCCTGGCCTCAGGTGATCTGCCCACCTCAGCCTCCCAAAGTGTTGGGACTACAGGTGTGAGCCACTGCACCAGCTTCCCAGTGCTTTGGGAGGCGGAGGTGGGAGAATTGCTTGAGGCCAGGAGTTTGAGACCAGCCTCGACAACATAGCAAGACCCCATCTCTACTGAAAAAAAAACTAGCTGGGCATAGTAGTGGTTGCCTGTAGTAGTCCTAGCTACTTGGGAGGCAGAGGTGGGAGGATCAGATCACTTGAGCCCAGGAGTTCAAGGTTACAGAGAGCCATGATTATACCACTGCATTCTGGCTGGTAACAGAGCAAGACTCTTGTCTCTTAAAAAAAAAAAGTATTGAGTGCCTACATGTGTCCAGGCACTGTCTTAAGCCCAGCTGTACAGTAATGGGTAGGACTAGCAAAGTTTCTGAGTTCATAATGTTTACTTTCTAGTGTATGTTGCAGGTACTGTGGAGCAGACAGTAATTCAATGGGAAAAATTAAAACAGTGATCTATACAGGATTTTGTGCTAGAGTATGCCCAAGAAACTACTTAAGAGTGGGTAGTCAGGTCAAGTGAGTCTGAGGAGACAACAGGTGAGCTGACACCTGAATGAGTAGTCAGGGCTGGGCGCGGTGGCTCACACCTATAATCCCAGCACTTTGGGAGGCTGAGGTGGGAGGATCACTTGAGGCCAGGAGTTTGAGGCCAGCTTGGGCAACAAGGGGAGACTCCATCTCTACAAAAAGATTTTTGTTAAAATTAGCTGGGCATGATGATGCACACCTATGGTCCCAGCTACTTAGGGGGCTAAGGTGAATGGATCACTTGAACCCAGGAGTTTGAGGTTGCAGTGAGCTATGATGGCACCATTGTACTCCAGCCTGGGCAACAGAGTGAGACTCTGTCTCAAGAATAAAAAAAAAATTTTTTTTTTTAAGCCCAGGCATGGGAACTCACACCTGTCTGTAATCCCAGCACTTTGGGAGGCTGAGGTGGCTGGATTGCCTGAGGTCGGAAGTTTGAGACCAGCCTGGCCAACATGGTGAAACCTCATCTCTACTAAAAATATAAAAATTAGCCAGGCATAGTAGTGGGTGCCTGTAATTCCAGCTATGTGAGAGGCTGAGTGAGGCAGGAGAATTGCCTGAACCCCAGGAGGTGGAGGTTGCAGTGACCTGAGATTGCCCACTGCACTCCAGAGCAAGACCCTGTCTCAAAACAGAAAAAAAAAAAAAGGGTCAACCTGCAAAGATCTGGAGGCAGGGAGAAAATTCCACGGAGAGGGCTGGCAGAGGCAAAGGCTGTAAGATGGGACAAGCTTGCATGATGCATGACAGCCGGACAGAAAGGCCAGATGGGGAGTAATAGGTGGGTGAAGAGCAAGAGTGGGGTAGGCAGGGCCGGATCAAGTAAGGGGGAATAATGAATGGGTCACAGGGAGGCAGGATGGAAGCCTGGAGACCAGTTAGCTGGCTGTTGCTGCAATCCAGATGAAAGATGGTGGTGGCTTGGCTAAGGGTAGGGAAGTACAGCTTAGGAATGACAACTAGGGAGAGGAAGGAGGGGAACCAGGTTCTTGCTTAGATGGATGATGAGTCCAACTGTGGAGACTGACTGGCTCCAGAACTGGTCTGTGTGGCATCCAGACCTCATCCACAGCAGGTCCTACAGTTGGGCCAGTCTGTCCTGTCCCATCCAGCTGAGGCTCTTCTTTCTCCTTCTCAGGTATGGCTCCCATGGTGCATTTTACCGCTATAAGAACAGCATGGGCAAGAGCCTCCCACTCTTTTATATCTACGATTCATACCTGACGTCCCCTGAGGCCTGGGCCCACCTCCTGACACCAAACGGGCCCCACTCGATCCGCAACACGCCCTATGATGGGGTCTTCATAGCACTGCTGGTGGAGGAGGGCCACACCCACGACATCCTGGCCGCCGGATTTGACGGCATGTACACCTACTTTGCCTCCAATGGTTTCTCCTTTGGTTCTTCCCATCAGAACTGGAAAGCTGTGAAGAACTTTTGTGATGCCAACAACCTCATGTTCATCCCCAGCGTGGGGCCTGGCTACATAGACACCAGCATCCGGCCCTGGAACAACCACAATACACGCAACAGGGTCAATGGCAAGTACTATGAGACGGCCCTGCAGGCGGCCCTGACAGTGAGGCCCGAGATCGTCTCCATCACCTCCTTCAATGAGTGGCACGAGGGCACCCAGATTGAGAAGGCCATTCCCAAGAAGACACCCACCCGCCTGTATTTGGACTACCTGCCTCACCAGCCCAGCCTGTACCTGGAGCTGACCCGCCGCTGGGCGGAGCACTTCATCAAAGAGAAAGAGCAGTGGCTCATGTGAAGGGCCTGTAAACAGGGGCGTGAGGTGCTGATGTCCCTGCTTTGCTGGAAGATGTCACCGCGTGGGGTTCAGCTGAGGTTGTAGGCACTCGCTCGTTCCCAGGTCAGAGGTCGGCAGCTGGGTGCCTCTGGTTCAGCCATCAGGCGTGGTCCTGGGCAGCACAGAGCCCGTTCCTCAGGCATGTGGTGCTGGGGTGCTCTGCAGTCATGGGAACAGCAGAGGCTGGCAGGTGACTGGACTCAGCCCAGGGCAGTTCTGCATCTGGGAACACTTTCATGTAACCCCTTCTAGTTTTGAGCTCTGCAGCGGATTGGTATTATGTAGTGGCCACCCAGTCACCACCCTCGGAAGGGTGTCAGGGTCTGGGCTCGCATGCACCCTGTTCCCTTCTGCCAGCCTGCGTCCTCTCCTCAGGACTCCTTCCCAGATCATGTCTTCTCTAAGCTAGGGAACCATATTTGAGACTTTCAAAAAAGGAACTTCTAGGTTCAAGCTCCTCCCAATTCCTGGACCCAATTATCAGGAAATCATCCTGAGCACTCATAGGTTCATTTAACACTCACTCATCAAGCACCTTCCGATGTGCTGGGTGCTGGGGAAAACTTGACCAAGGAAGAGTTCCTGTCCTCAAGCTTACAGGACCCAGCTTTCCTGATCTGGTGTGGCCTTGTAGCTAGTGCCTGGGCACAGGCGTTTTTCTTTTTGCAGTTTTACCTAGTGCTGGGAGTTCAGTTCTTTCTCCTCTAAAAAAATACCTCTGTGCTCCAGAGCCTACTTTTTCCCAGATGCATATTTAGCTCCAGGGAGAGGACTAAGAGGAAACCCCCTCCCTTTAGTTGCCTGAACTGACTGAGGCCCTCTCACTAGAGCCATGTTCAGTGCTACTGTGATTTGTAGTAATTAAATATGAACTGGTATTCTCAAGCAAGCATTCCTTTTGCTCTCTTTAAGACTTCACCAATTCTGACCTTCGATTCTGTGACAAACTGACGTACAAGCTGGGCTGGCTATGGCTTTAGCACAAGTAGGTTTGGTTAAGAAATTACTCAACAAGACGGCACAGTGGCTCATGCCTGTAATCCCAGCACTTTGGGAGGCAGAAGTGGGTGGATCACTTGAGACCAGGAGTTCGAGACCAGCCTGGCCAACAAGGCAAAACTCCGTTTCTACTAAAAATACCAAAAAAATTAGCAGGGTATGGTGGTGCATGCCTGTAGTCCCAGCTACTCAGGAGGCTGAGGCGTGAGAATCCCTTGAACATGAGAATCGCTTGAACCTGAGAGGCAGAGGTTGGAATGAGCCAAGATTGTGCCACTGCACTCCAGCCTGGGTAACAGAGTGAGATTCTGTCTCAAAAAGGAAAAGACAACTGGAATTCTGGGAACTACAGTGCAAGAGGGAAAGGGAGGAAGTAGGAAGTAGACCCGTGGTCACTTCAAGGACACCTGTCCCCCATTAGATAACTGATGCTAAACCCGAGAGATGAGCAGGCCTGGCCACCTGGGGCTTGTGGCTTAGCTGGGAAAACCAAGGCAGGCAGGGACAGTTGAAAGGGTTGGATGTTGACCTACAGTAATTTACAGAAGATAGAAACACAGGCTTCATTTCGTACATGCACAATTTGAAAAATTAGACTAAACGGAGCAAGGCCAGGGGCAGGGACAGCCGTTCTCACACGATGCTGATGGTAATGTAACTTGACTCAGTTCTTTCGAAGGCTGATCAATATTGAGAGCCATAATACTTCATACACTTCAACCTAATATTCCTAATACTAAGGAGATAATTCAGAAGAAAATAAACCATTTACAAATGTTTAATAGCAGCATTTCTTTACATTAAAGAAAAACAAAGTTCAAATGCCCAACAATAATTAACACTTTTACACATATAAATAGACAAAAGGCTGCGGAGAACACTGGATTTAAATAAAGGTGCTATGAGTATAATGAACTATAACTTATTTTATGAATAAGTAAGAAAAGAGTTCCTGGCTGAAAAGGATAGTGGAGGTTTATTTTCCAATATTCTTCAATTTGGACCCAACCCCTGCCAACTGAGCAGACATCTCACTATTACACCAAAAAGAGTGCTCTCTCCGCCAGCAATTGTAATACACACCACCACTAGGTCCAATGGCTCAGAGGGAAGAATGGCCTGTGGCTCTCCAATCTTTATCCTAACGTAGTTCTAGCTTCAGGAGTCCAACCCATGCCTTTGGTCACCTGAGACTTTTTACTTATTAATTTTTACGAGACGGGGTGTTGCTATGTTGCCCAGGCTGATTTTGAACTCCTGGGCTAAAGCAGTTCTCCCGCCTGGGCCTCCCAGAATGTTGGGATCACAGGCATGAGCCATCACACGCAGCCACCTGAGACTTTTTAAACAGCAACAGCACTTCTAGCTGGTTGGAAGCTTAAATGCCACCACCTACCAGAAAGGAGGCTCTCACGAGATTCTAAATCTGTTATTTAAATTACTTTTCAATTAAAAAGCAAAACACACAGAAGAAACTTATTAGAATAAGGCCACTTAGGAATGTTCTTAACTTTTCCATTCAGCTTTTGGCTGACATATGAAATTATGAATAATAAATAGTCTTTCCCCAGGGGCAAGGCTAAACCAGCAGCTTCCAAGGCTTGGTCTACGGTGCTCAGAAAGACACGCTGCCTAAAAAGTCAGGCTAGTGACCTAGCTCCAGTGGCCTCTGCGGATGAGGCCTTGCCAGTCGTCAGTGGACACACACATAGCATCCAGCACCACGCCTTGGGCGTTCCTGCTTCCCAGAGTTTCACAGGTAGGATGCATGTGAAGGGAGCAGCCCGTACTTCTGTTGGAGGATGGCTGTAGTATTTTCCAGGGCACTGAGGAGGAAACAGGACAGTTACCAGTCTGACTTCTCTAAGTCCCAAGCCCACCAGAGGCTGGTGAGCCGGTACATCTAAACTCGCTGGCCTTGTTATGCCCTGTTCATCAAACCCTTGATGAATCCTTTTGCATCTTAATAAAGCCAGCAAACTTAGTCTCACTGCAACTACCACTTCTCCAAACCTGGCCCACACTCCCTCAGGGCAAGACAGGAGGCACCATCTTTAACTTGTCAAAGCTTTTCTGCATCTCTCCAACCTCTCTCAAATTATTTCCCCACACCACAGGAAAGGTACTTACCAGCCTGGACGAATAATGCCAAACTTTCCAGGCACAGACAAATCAACCACAGTTGAGCCGAGGCGACACTCGGGGCTCTGGCCATCCCCAATTTGTCCCCCATCAATGACCAAGGACAACTGAGGCCAGAGATCCTTGAACTCCTGAGAAGAGGAAGAAGGAAGAGCATGGATGTTATCCCTGGCATATGCAATAATGTCATACTGCACTCAGGGTCATCAAAGGCCTTAACAGTCTTAAAACAGGAGGCACCAGGCTGGGTGCAGTGGCTCATGCCTCTAACCCCAGCACTTTGGGAGGCCGAGGTGGGTGGATTACTTGAGGTTGGGAGTTCAAGACCAGCCTAATCAACATGGAGAAATCCCATGTTTACTAAAAATACAAAAAAATTAGCCGGGCATGGTGGCGCATGGCCATAATCCCAGCTACCTGGGAGGCTGAGGAAGGAGAATCACTTGAACCCAGGAGGCAGAGGTTTAGGTGAGCCAAGATCACGTCATTGCACTCCAGCCTGGGCAACAAGAGCGAAACTGTCTCAAAAAAACAAAACAAAATACAGGAGGCACCTTCCTCTAAACAGAGAAAGGAACTTCATTTGTTAAGGTCAGCTGTGCCATGGGTACTGCATCCTATGAGGTTTGGAGCCCTCCTGGGTTAGCACCCCAAGTAACACCTATCTATGACTTAAAGAAAATCTTGCTACGTCAAAAGGAAATTTCACACATTGCTTCAGTTAGAGAAATAAAAGTACAACAATTAGAGTTCTGGGCAGAGATATGGGCTCTAACTCTGGACTTTCCCTTGTATCTCTGTGTGACTGCACGCACGTTACTCTATCCAGGCGTACAAGACAAGTGGGCTGGACTAGATGATCCTATGTGTCCTCATTTGTTCTAATCTATGTAGCCAAGACAGGACTAGGATGATCTTTTCTTTGACCTGGCTTGCGGCAGAGGTAAGAGAACAGGGTCAAAAGTCAAAAACTAGGTAAAAAGGCTGGGCGTGGTGGCTCATGCTTATAATCCCAGCACTTTGGGAGGCTGGGGCAGGCGGCTCTCTTGAGGCCAGGAGTTCAAGACAAGCCTGGCCAACACAGTGAAACGCCACCTCTATTGAAAATACAAAAATTAGCTGGACATGGTGGCGCGCACTGTAATCCCAGCTACTTAGGACGCTGAGGCAGGAGAAACGCTTTAACTCAGGAGGTGGAGGTTGCAGTGAGCCGAGACTGTGCCACTACACTCCAGCCTGGGCAAGAATGAGACTCCATCTCAAAAACAAACAAACAAAAAAACTAGGTAAAAATCTGGTCACTGAAAGGCTGTGTGACCTGGAACAAGTGCTTCCAGCTCCTTCCAGCTCTAGAACTATGCTCCTGATCTCACTGCAACTCTGATCAGGGTGGGAAGAGCAGAACGGGTTAGACTGCTGGCCACCAGCACTCAGGCTTTGGGCTATGAGGATACTCCCACTAGAACTGTGGATTGAATTGTTAACTAAGTTAGAGCTTCCCCAACCCCCTGTGAAGACACTGCAGTCACAGTTAGGCCTGGAAATTTGGGATAGGGGATCATAAAAACCAGTCACTGTGCTGGACAGGTCAAATGATTGCTGACAAGGTAAAAACTTCCCCTCCCCATGCCACATCCTTATTCTTGCTCCTGGGGTACAGCCACCAGGACCAAGTCAAACCTGCACTGAGAACGAGAAGGGATGCTGAATTCTCACTTTCCAAGAACCCTGAGCCCTGCTCTAGGTCTGGGCATGGAAAACCCCATCAGCTTATTTTACATCTTAATAATAAGAAAAAGAAGTGAAATTTCTGTGTCCTCATTTGTTTCAATCTATGTAGTCAAAAAGGATTAGGGTTGTCCTTTTTTTTTTTTTTTTTTTTTTTTGAGACAGAGTCTAGCTCTGTCGCCAGGCTGGAGTGCAGGGGTGCGATCTCGGCTCATTGCAACCTACCGCTCCTGGGTTCAAGCAATTCTCCTGCCTCAGCCTCCCGAGTAGATGGGACCATACATGCGTGCCACCATGCCCAGCTAATTTTTGTATTTTTAGTAGAGACGGGGTTTCACCATGTTGGCCAAGACGGTCTTGATCTCCTGACCTTGTGATCCACCCGTCTCGGCCTCCCAAAGTGCTGAGATTACAGGCGTGAGCCACCTCACCCGGCCCAAGATTGTCCTTTCTTTGATCTGGCTTGTGGCAGAGATAAGAAAATGTGGTCAGGAGTCAAAAATTGGGTAAAAATCTGGGTCACTTAATGGCTGTGTGACTTAGAACAAGTGATTTAACTTTTTGGAAGCCAAACTTCATTTTTTTTTTTTTTTTTGAGACAGAATCTCACTCTGTAGCCCTGGCTGGAGTACAGTGGAGCGATCTTGGCTCACTGTAACCTCCGCTTTCCAGGTTCAAGTGATTCTCCTGCCTCATTCTCCTGAGTAGCTGGGATTACAGACATGAGCCACCACGTATGGCTAATTTTTATGTTTTTTATTAGAGATGGGGTTTTGCCACGTTGGCCATGCTGGTCTTGAACTCCTGACCTCAGGTGATCTGCCCGCCTGGGCTTCCCAAAGTGCTGGGATTACAGGTGTGAGGCACTGTGCTTGGCCTTCTTCATTTTTCTTTAGAGCACTGTCATGAAGATTTACAGCCTAACTCTGTATTCTCCAAAAACTGCTATCTCCAGAAAAACAGGAAGACATTGTTTTTATCATAAGCTTTCCTATTATTATAAAAGACAGTAAGAAGAAAACACCAATTCTTCCCCTGGCTTTTCAGACTTTGATAAAACCTTTCAAATTTCTTTATATTCCCCCCGCCAGCCCCACCCCTACCTTCCTGCCAGCTGGGCAACCTTCCCACTGTTGGCCCACGGACTCTCACGCCTGGCAATCCCAGTGCACTCTCAATGCCACTGATTCATAGGAAACAGTGTTTGGGCTGGTGTCATTTCCAGGGGAAGGACTGGGTAAACTCACCTCGACATTCAGAGAACTGGCCTGGGAGCTGAGGTTGGCGCTAGTGAGAGCAAGAGGACCCTCAAACATCTGAGCCAAGTCTTGCATAAAAGCATGATCAGGAATCCGGATTCCTACAAGCTATGAGGCAAGGGGAAGGGGATCATGAGAAAGGTTGGAAGAGGTAGAGGGTATGTCTGACCTGGATCCTAGCGAAAGCCAAGTGGTCCGGAGGCTGGGGACACAAGAGAAAACTTGACTCACAGGCGTAAAAGGATTCAAGTCCTCGTTGAGCTCCTCCGAGCGTTCCATCACCAGGGTCACAGGTCCTGGCAGCAGGTCTTTCAGGAGTCCCTCGGGTACTCTCACACGGCAGTATCTGGGAAACACAGGAGCATAAATCCATTCGAAATGACTGGTGGTCCTTTACCAGACTCTAGGCAAATGAGGGAAAGGAATCCTTCGAGTTTACAGTGGAAGCCGCCTCTCCTTGCTTCACCTCCCTAGAAGCTTGAGCAGAAAACAGGGCTCCAGAGGCGCACTGCTGGCTTGGCGTCCACGTGCCTCTGGTCTCAGAGACTAAAACAGCTGCACCGCTGTGATATCGCTGCAGTGGGTTCAAGCTCCACGTTTTATTTTCTTCAAGACATTCGCTATTAAATTAAGCTACTGTGTTTGTGTTTCCTTTTTCCTGAGAGCCTACCCAACTAGCACAAAAGCGCCCAGGGAACACGGCCCCTGGCTTTCTCGTGTGTCACTGCCTCCCAGCAGCACGCAGTTCAGGGCCTGGGGCACGTTAAGTCCTCGGTACACATTCCCAGTTCCGGATTCCTTGGTGAGCCTGGACAAGCCCCTCCCGCTCTCTGCGCCTCAGTCTCCCAAGCCTGTCACCGGAAACCCCTCCCGCGGTGCCGCCCCCAGCGGGGCCGGGTCGGGGCGGCCTCACCTGTAGACGTCGGCCACGCGGCCCAGGCATACGGCCAGGGGCTTGGCCTCGCTGCGGCCTTTGAGGCGGTACACAGCGTGCAGGGCCGCCGAGCAGCTCGCCGCGCAGGCCAGGCCGTACAGCGTATCAGTGGGGACGGCCACCACGGCGCCGGCGCGCAGCTCGGCCACGGCGGCCCGCAGTGCCTCGGTCCAGCCGGCGCGCTCCGGGCTTGCGGCCTGCGCGGCCCCGCTCCCCGGGAGCCGCAACAGCCGGGCCCCGGGAGCCGCCGGAACGGGGCTGGGCGGGCGGAGAAGACGGCCGCTCCGGGAGCCAGCGGGCCCCTCGCTCAACCCCACGCCGGCAGCTACCGCGGCCCTCATACCCGTGCACCGACGTGCCGGAGACATCCGCCCAGGCCCGCTTCCGGGAGGAAGTGACGCTCCTAACCAACTTCCGGCCCGGGAGACTCGGCCCCACCTCTGCGCCGGGCAGCTTAAAGGGACCACGACCCCCAGGAGGATTGAAGGAGACCGGTGGGGACGGGGCGGGGCGCAGCCTTGCGGAGTCCTAACGCAGCGCTGGGGAGGGGGGCGGCCGAAAGGGGGGCGGTGGTCGGGCCGCGCAGGTGGAGATGGAATGGGGCCCGGGCTCAGACTGGTCACGGGGGTGAGAGGGGGCCCTTTGGGAAGGGGGGAAGGGGTTCGGACCCCGCGCAAGCGCCGGCCCTGACCATCTGTCTCTCGCTCTCTCCGGGGCAGGGAGGCTGCCGGCGTGGACCGCGGGAAGGCGGGGCTGGGGCTCGGCGGGAGGCCACCCCCGCAGCCGCCCCGGGAGGAGCGCGCCCAGCAACTGCTGGACGCGGTGGAGCAGCGGCAGCGGCAGCTCCTGGATACCATCGCCGCCTGCGAGGAGATGCTACGGCAGCTGGGCCGCCGGCGCCCGGAGCCGGCTGGTGGCGGGGTTAGTGCCCACCCCGGGCTGGGCCTGGGGGGTGGGGTCTGCCCACTGGGTAGGCTGGCCAAGCCCTAGCTTCCCCTGGAGGGGGGAACTGTCTCCCCACCGCCTTATCCTTAACCTCTGATCTGGTGAGAGGTTTCGAAAAAGTTAATACTATCCAAATGCCAAATGGCCATATCCTTCTGGGGCCTAATCCAAGGCCTTGCCTCCCAGCCTCACTTTTTTCCTTTCTGTTCCAACTAGAACGTCTCAGCCAAACCTGGAGCGCCCCCCCAACCGGCTGTCTCAGCCAGAGGCGGCTTTCCAAAGGATGCTGGCGATGGAGCTGCGGAGCCCTGACCATCCCCGAGCTGGATGCCCTGACTTCTCTCCCTCCCCAGGGCCAGTGGCTGGACTCTGAAGAACTCCCTTCAATAAAGGGGCCAGTCTTCACTGGCAGTGGCTGGTACTTGGCTCTCAGCCTGGAGTGGCAGCTCTGTTAGCAGCTGGGTTCACTCCCACTTCATCCTGGCTGAAAGCAGTGCTGTGCTTTGAAATGTAGCCAATGAATACCCAGTCTGATTACCCAGATTTGGGCAGACCAGCAGTGCTCGCCAAAGTGGTCTGGCCTGCTATGGGGGATCCAGGTGGTGTTACATGTCTGTTTCATGCTTTGGGGGCTCTTAGCCCCACAAAACAACTTCAGCAGAGCCTTGATTAAAAGGAAACCTGCAGACTCTCCTGGTGACCGACGTTTCCTTTCTGTCCCCTCTCCAAGAATGATGGCTGGGCAGGGGGGAGTGATGGAAAAATGTCAACTCTGGGCAGGGTTGGGAAGAAACGCCACAGATACTACCAGATTTAAATAAGTATTTAATTAGGATTTCATTAGTATTTAATATTGCTTTTTCAATTCCAAAAAGTTAAATTTTCACTTCTTAGCAGATATTTTAAAGTACAATATTAAGTTTATACAAAATGAGCAATTAAGCAAACACCATTATTTCACATTCTTCAAAAATACAAATTCGTATTTATTCTTTTTTGGGTTTGGAGGTTTCTTCCTTTGGAAGTACTGAACCTGTAACGTTTTCATATCGCTCAGTGGAAGTCCGTTGTTCCCATGTTTCACACTTAAATAAATTTGATAGACTTTTACATAATCCAAATAAAACTATTTGGGATTTTAAAAATTGTCACCAAGACCCCGGCCAATGATTAGTGTATGTCAAAAAAAGAGGGCTCTTGGGGGCTCTTGCCTTTCCTGGCTAGAAGATCTGAGCCAGAGATTCAACAAAAATCTGTTTCCAGCCACCTTCCCCAAACAGGGACTAGGAAGAGTTCTATGGAAAAAAGAACAGACACCTTGAACTCTGACCGCCACCATTCTCCAAAACACAATGAAGGATGTAGACTGTTGAGTCAAACAGCCCTTGGGAGGCCTGAGAACACAGCAGGAAAAGGGCAAGAGAAGCCTCTGACTTGGCACACTATGAGGATAACAAAGATATTGCAAAAAACACCCCTGGGTTTTGGTGCAAAAAGGTTTTATGAAAAATTTTCCCATAAGAAAAAGTAGAAACTGCATTGAGCTGAGAAAGTGACACTACATTATCACCCGATTTTTGGCCCAACAGGCACACCACCAAAAGGGCAGTGTGTGGTTTTAAACCTCACTTCCAGTAAAAAAGCTTGTACTATGTACACATTGACAATAAAGATCCAGTTTAATTTGCATTTTTCAGTGCAGACTGAGAAGCCCTCTCTTGAACAGGAGTAACAGTGAGAAATGCCCAGACAGTGGTCGTCGGCTTCCCCTAAGGGTATCAGAAGAAATACAGGACGCTTTCCCTCTCTCCCTAAAAAATATGCAAGAGGAAACAGGCTAAAATGGCTAACCAATCAGAAATATGCTTCAGTTTTGTTGCCTCCATCCCCAAATATGAAGGAACAGACAATTTCTGATCTATGTCACAGCAGAACCATTTGCATAGTGGATCTATGAAAATCTTTCTACTTTGGCTGACGTATATTTTAAAACTTGTCTGTTCTATAGCCTGAGAATTGAAGATAAAATGGGGGAGGTGGAGAAAAGGAAGAAAGTTGATTCATGGGATTTAATGTTTGTTTACGGGATTTAATGAAGGTTGGAGGCCTTTTTGCTTAAGGAACCAACACAGGTAGTATGGGGAGCAGTGTGGAAATGGCTCTTCTTGCCCCCGACACCCATGCCTCCCCAAACATATTTCTGATTGGTGGTGTAAGACAATTGTAAACTCTTGAGAAATATTGTTGCAGTTGCACAAATCAATGGTTTCAGTGACTCTGGAGAAGTCTTTAAGGACAATGGATGTGGTCACAAATACAAAAGTCTAGAAGGTGCCAGGTTTCTACCTAGGAACAACCTGTTCCTTCCTTTCAGGCATCATTTCGTAATGGTGAAGAGGGAAAAGAGTGCAAGAGACCAAGAAGTGATGAAAAAGGGCCTCAACAGTCAGCAGAAAACAGGACCCACAGCAGTTCTTCAGAGAGCCTGAGGGGGCGCCCTGGGGCACACAGGGAAGGCTTGCATAGATTGAGCGGTTGCTGAGAATGCATAATAGTGTTTCCCTATGGACAGCCTCATAGCACAGGGTTGACTAAGCGGAAAAACGCGGCCAGGCCAGGGCCACATGGGACAACGACCATCAAGCTACACATATTGCACCAAGGTAAGTGCTTTTCTTTTCACACCTCAATTTAACTTTTTATTCTGAGCAAAAAATAAAACTTTGTGGAAAGTATATATATATACACATATGTGTGTGTGTGTATATATATATATATATATACACACACACATATATGTGTATATATATATACACACACAAAAGAAATTGCAGCAATCGGGTTAAAGATAAAATAACCTAAAGTGCTTTTTTAATTTTATTATTTCTTTAATATACCAATATGAGGTTCTGCAAACTTGTCCCTCTGGACACATTCAGCATTATACAAAGTCTCTCAGGAAAACCCACCCACCCTCCAATATCCCCATCAGTCCACAGCCTTGACCCTGAAAATAAAACTCTCCAATCTACCAACTATCGCAGAGGTGAAGAAGAAAAGCCCCTTGCCTTTTACTCAGAGAGATCTTCACATCTTAAGGCCCCTTCTGGGCTTTGTACCATAATCTCCTTCTAAACAGAGGTGGAATTCAATAAATGATACCACTTCTGTCACCAAACTAATGGTGCCCACATGAGATTGGCCAGACCCTGCCAGGAAAGACTGGGCCACTGTCCCTCAATGCCCAACCTCCCTGCCTGGGAAGGGCCAAGTTCACTAAGGCAGTTTGGTGGTGCTAGCCAGTGTCCTTACCACCTCCTAAATCTATGAACCCCAATCCCTGGTGCTAAGCACCCTTCGAAGTGGTTGTCTAATTGGAGATGATAGTAGGAGCTGGAAGATAAATGTACAGGGTAAAAATGGTTAAGTTTAATATGGGAGTGAAAAAAGGCTTGATTTTACCCACTAGAATTCTACAAACCCACCCATACCTCACCCAAGGTTCATTTCCCAGGTTTGGGAAACCACACTCACCATGAAGTTTCTTTCTGGCTCCAGCTTAGCTAGGGGCCCTCTCTTCTCCAAGGTCCTTGGCACTAGAGACCAGGCTTAGGGAAGGGCAGGTAGGAAAAGAGAACTGGAAAAGGAGGGAAAGGAAGACTACCTACCCTGGGAAATAAACCTGATCTTCACAACCACTCACTGGCATTTTAAGCACATTCCTGATTTTTCAAAGCTGATTGGATCTGATAGTCTCTCTTACAATCTAAAGTCACCCTCAAAAGGCAGATACTTCAGCTTCTTCAGCTGGAAAAATCTGTCAGCCTAAACACTGTTTAAGATGCTGCTTCGTCACCCCTGATCTTTGAGAGTGAAAAGGCCACTGACCTGGGTAGGGCCCAAATATGAGCACAGTCCCGGCTAACCAGGAAGTAGATAATTAAACCATGGGTGCTTCAAATGGCATTCCCTGGGCTCCTATTTCCCACTTCCACCCCCAGAGAACCCAAATCCCAGGTGACCATAGGATGGGCATATGGGAGGATCATTATTGCCCTCTGATACAAGCTTACTTTGGGGTCCCATCACTACTCTTTCAGAAGTTGTAAACAGCAAGGGCCCTATCTCAAAGCTTCCTATGGATGCGAGGCTCAGAGACAGCCAAGGACACCTCACACTCAGCAGGTGGTTTTCCAGGAGGACTAACCCACTGTGTAAACAGGAGATTCCTCCTGCCTTACCAACTTCTGCTGAGGTCAATGGTCACCAGAAGGGCGTGCAGAAGGTCAAAAAGAAGTCAATTCCCTAGGCTGGGCGCAGTGGCTCACACCTGTAATCTCAGCACTTTGGGAGGCCAAGGTGGGCGGATCACTTGAGGTTGGGAGTTCAAGACCAGCCTGACCAACACGGAGAAACCCCATCTCTACTAAAAATATAAAATTTAGCCAGGTATGGTGGTGGTGCATGCCTGTAGTCCCAGCTACTTGGGAGGCTGAGGCAGGAGAATCTCTTGAACCTGGGAGGTGGAGGTTGTGGTGAGCTGAGATCTCGGCACTGCATTCCAGCCTGGGCAAGAAGAGTTAAACTGCGGCACAAAAAAAAAAAAAAAAAAAAAAAATCAATTCCCCTGGCTAGGGTCCCGGAATGAGAAATTGGCTGTTTGTAGTTAAGACCATTTTTCCTCATGGCAACAACGACATTCACCACCACTGCCCTCTTTGTCTGTCCCTGAACATCCTGGCTAAAGACAAGGGAGGGCCTCTGGCTCCAAGGTAAATTATCTGCTCTCAATCATGTCTTGGCTGGCCCTGACTGAGCAATGGCTCAGAGAATAGGAGATTGACCAATGCAGATCCCTTTACATTAGGGAATGAAAATGCAAGGCAAAATTATGGCTGCTTCCTGCCTGACACTGTTGGCTCCGAAGAGGAGCCTTGTTTGTGGAACACTGCTCCTTGCTCAGGGCAGGGAAAGGGCTCTTGGGAGGCAGAGGCCTATTCTGCACCTCAGGCCATGCCTGGCTTCTGAGCTTGGTGAGTTTGGTGAGCACTCATGACTATGTTAGCCTGTTGAGAAAAACTTTTCATGCTAGTGTGGATTGTATCTTATCTTTTATTTTAAGAGGCAATGACTTGGAGCCAAAGGCAGACAGATGGATATAATTCTATACACACACACACAATTTTTTCCTATAACACAACTTAATGAAACATTCCAAATGAGATAACTTATTGCAACATTTCAGGCTTTTTGGTGGAAAGGGAATTTTTTTGTTTTGCTATACCCTGAGTAGAAGATCATCATTTTGTGTTTTTTCTTTTTTTTTTTTAAATAAATCATATGACTAAGCTGAGCAAGTCACATCCTTGTTTGCACTGTATGAGGCTGTATGCAAAATCCAGGCGGGGAGGGGCAGAGATGGAGGGGGCAACCCAAAGCCTGGCTAGAACCTGGAACCAGGACACCTGGCCTGCCAAGTACATGCCACCTCATACGAATTCCCTTAAATCTGCACCTTCTCCTGATAAGCAAAATGCAGCCCTTCTGCTCTGAGGAAGAAAATACCATTAAAAAGAAGGCAGACCACCAAACAGCAACTGGCCATAAACCACATGTTCACTCTAGGAAGAAACAGGGATATTCCCCAAGGAAAATTCACTGCGATCTGTAAGCCCTGGCAACCAGCTGAGAGAAAGAACCAGGAAGGCAAAGACAGTGATAATGTCGCTAGAGCCTGCTTTGCACATACGTCATGGGCAGACAGCACTCAACAAGCTGCCTAGGGCCTCTGCAGAACTAGATCAACCCCACAGCCTGTGAGCAGGGCCTGAAGCTGCCTATTTGTGCTGAAGCAGGCTGCAGAACGACCCGTGTTATCCACCCTGAGCTCCACCAACACTAAGCACAAATGACAAAACCATCTCACCTGAACCCTGTCCAACTCACAGCTGCCTCACTGGCCTTTGCCACTGCCCTCTCTGATGGAGCAAGGGTCTAGCCTTCCAAGCAAATGTCCGCCTCAGATTCAAAAGACACACAGGAAGGAACAACACCCAACACACTGAACTCTCCTGCCCAATCCACAAAGACCCCAGTGCAAGCGATGGGCAGCATCAGATTGATGGAAACCACACCCTTTCATTTAGAATTTTTATGCATACAAGTAACCTTAGTTTCCAAGTTCACATGACAACAAGCAAAAGTGACATACAGTGCAGCCAAACAGTTCACTTATAACTTAGCTTTTTTTGTTGTTTTTTGTTTTTTTTCCAAAGATTAGTTCCCGGGATGTGAATAAAGAAAATACGTCTGAAAGGTGAGGATTTCAAACAGTAAATTTCTTCATCCTTCAAATTTCTGACCCATGATGGCAGGCATTGTATCTCATGCCTCCTGCTCACCCTCTTTTTCCTGGAGGTGAGCACACACGGGCCCTTCACTTGGAGAAGCTGCTGGTGAGGCCCATCTCCTCCTCCCCCTGCAGTAGTGCTTCAATGGGAATCAGATTGGACGGGGTGTCCAGGTTCTGGAGGGATAGAAACTGTGACACATCCATGGCACTTAACGTTTCTGTCTGAGGGTCTGAAGGAGCCTCTGCTTGTCGGCTTTGCTCACAGGAGGAGGGCATGATGGAGGATGATGACCAGGGAACAGGGGCTGAAGAGAAAGTCTGCGCTGGGAGCAGCAGGCTGGGCCCATCAGGAGCCTGGGGGCTTGGCTCTGGAGGGGGTGGTGGGGAGGAGCAGCCCTTCCTTCTGCTGGACGCCCGCTCCTTTGCAGAGTCCCGGCACGCACACTGACACTGACATGCCTCCTCTTGTTTGATGATGATCACAGGAACACTGAGGCCAATCTGCTGGACAGAGCTCCCTGCGAGAGAGGCAAGAGAGACTGCTCTTCAAGTAGCTGCAGGGGCAGGAGCACGACGGACAGGGACACGTGGACTAGGTAAGAGCGAAGTGCCACAGGAACCATGGGAAGAACAGTCGCCACGCTTTGGGCTTTGTTCTGCTTTAAATTGGACCACATGCCCTCTCAGGTAAAAGAGGGACACTCCCAGCCCAAGACAAAGTCTCCTTTCCTTAGAAAGTCACACACACAATCTAGATGCACCCTGTATTTCCAGCTTCATTTGCAGTCATTCTCCACTGCACCCTCTGTGCAGATACTTACCTTTTCCTGACATGTTCTTTATACCCCTGGGCATGTGTGCTCTTCCTTATGCTTAAAATCCCTGGACACCACTCTTCCGGAGAACTGACACTCATCTTTCAGGACCTAGCTCACTCCCCTGCTCTCTGTAGGCCTACGCAGAGGACTAGCTTGGGTGAAGCCCATACCGAGCTTCCCAGCACACATGCGCAGTGCTGCTGTCTTCCTTCCACACCTCTCTCCATACGGTACAGGACCTGCTTGGTTCTGCCTGCCCAGGAGACTCTGAGCTCCTTTAGGACACCTTATTCATCTCTCTTTCTCTCATGTGTTGTGCTCCATATTCAGCCAGGCTTTGTGTGTCTTGACAGAGCTAAAGATCAGTGGGCAGGTCTGGGTACAGTGGCTCATGCCTGTATGTAATCCCAGTATTTTGGGAGTCTGAGAAGGGAGGATCTCTTGAGCCCAGGTGTTTGAGACCAGCCTGGACAAAATAGTGAGACTCTGTTTCTACAAATAATAAAGAAAAATTAGGCCAGGTGCGGTGGCTCACACCTGTAATCCCAGCACTTTGGGAGGCCAAGGTGGTCGAATCACTTGAGGTCAGGAGTTTGAGACCAGCCTGGCCAACATGGTGAAACCTCATCTCTACTGAAAATACAAAAATTAGCTGGGCATGGTGGTGGACGCCTGTAATCCCAGCTTCCTGGGAGGCTGAGGCATGAGAATCACTTGAGCCTGGGAGGCAGAGGTTGCAGTGAGCCAGGATTGCGCCACTGCACTCCAGCCTGGGCAACAGAATGAGATTCCATCTCAAAAAAAAAAAAAGAAAAGAAAAAAAGAAAAAAAAAATTATCCGGGCATGGTGGTGTGTACGAATGGTCCCAGCTACTTGGCAAGCCGAAGCAGCAGTAGTGCCTGAGCCCAGGAGGTCCAGGCTGCAGTGAGCTTTGATAGTGACACTATACCGCAGCCTGGGTGACAGTGAGACCTGGTCTCAAAAATAAAACAAAACAAAGGTCAATGGGCAAAAGAATAGCGTGGGAACTGGGAGGCGTGAGAACTAGTGCTTTATTTCCACCACAAATTCACTTACGACCTTGGGGGAGTCATTTAAGTTTTCTGGGTCCCAGTTTCTTAATCTATAAAAGAAAGAATTTGAATAAAAGGAACTTTGAGCTCTAAATGTGTCTCTGATCCAGATGCTATTTCTTCATTACTGTAATTAGAAAAGAGTCCCGTGAATTAACAACTGCCCTCTTTAGCATTAACTGTGATTCAAAATTTTTTTTCTGGCTACATTTAAAAGCTGTATTTGAAAGAGAAAGAACTGTTACTAGTTAAAGAAAGTTTAACATGGTATCTTGGCCAGAAGTACATTAACTTCTAATAGTTGTGAGAATATGAAATACTCTAACAAACAATACAATGTGAAGAATTTAACTTAGGCTGTTTAAAGATTTATAAAGTTTTCGAATCTGGGACAAAGCAATAATTAGCTGTGCCTCAAGGGGCCCAGAGTTGCCTTCTCTTAAGACTAACATGGAGTTACATACCTGGTCTACTGGCTACTGGTACTGCAGTGGTAAAAAACACCTTCTCAACTTTAGATGCTTGCTGCTGAAAAAAGAAAAAGAAATCCCATTTATAGCCACTGTAATATGGCAGATCCCCACGGACCTGAAGCCTCCCAATTGTAATGGTCACCCAAGAAGACAGAAAACCCTCAGTGTTCAGGGATTTTTGTACTGAGCGATGTTTTGTTTGTGCTCTGATGAGGTCACTGCACTGTTTGACATTCAGTGCTGACAATGTAGCTAGCTTTGTACCCTACTAGTTGGCTGGCTCCTGGCTGCCTAATCCAGTGGGTTCTGTATCCAAAGGCTCCTCCTCCAAGGTTGCTTTTCTCAAGCAGATTGTCTTCTTAGAGGGAACCAAGGGCTAGCTTTCCTTCAGGCTCTCCTCCTTCCCTGGTGCCCCCTCCAATACTTCTAAGAAAGCTGGAAAGTTCTTTTTTTCCCCTCAGGGATTAAGCTGCATGCCAATGACAGGCTAAGGCTTCCTCTCACAGGCAGACAGCCCTGTAAAGATCTTGTGCTATAAGGTCCACAGCATAGTTCAAGGGTGGGCCCTGGATTCGGCCACACTTGGATTCAAGTCCAAGCTCTGCCACTTATTACCTGATTATGTCAGGCATGTGATTTAACTTTTTAGAGTCTTATTTCCCCACCTATAAAAACAGGGATAACTGCTATGGATGGAGTATCTGTCCTCTCCAAAACTCATGTTGAAAGTTAATCCCCAGTGTGGCAGTATTGAGAGGCTGGGTTTTTAAGAGGTGACCGGGTCATGAATGAATTAATTCTTTCATGGATTAATGGGGTATCACGGGAGTGGGAGTGGTCGCTTTATAAGAGTAAGAGAAGCAGGGTGTGGTGGGATATGCCTATAGTCCAGCTATTTGGAAGACTGAGGGAGGATCACTTGAGCTCAGGAGTTTCAATGCCAGCCAGCCTCGGCAATATAGTGAGACTTGTTCTCTTAAAAATAAAAATAAAAAATAAGGCTGGGCACTGTGGCTCATGCCTTTAATCCCAGTACTTCGGGAGGCAGAGGCGGGCGGATCACAAAGTCAGGAGATCGAAACCATCCTGGCCAACATGGTGAAACCCTGTCTCTACTAAAAATACAAAAATTAGCCAGGTAAGGCAGCATGCACCTGTAGTCCCAGCTACTCGGGAGGCTGAGGCAGGAGAATCACTCGAACCCGGGAGGTGGAGGTTGCGGTGAGCTGAGATTGCGCCACTGTACTCCAGCCTGGGCGACAGAGCGAGATGCCATCTCCAAAAAAAAAAAAAGAAGAAGAGAGACCTGAGCTAGGATGTTCAACCCCTCACCATGTGATGCCCTGTGCTGCCTCAGGACTCTGCAGAAGGTCCACAACAGCAGGGCGGCCTTCCAGATGTGGCCCCTTAACTTTGGACTTCTCAGCCTCCATAACTATAATAAATGTCTTTTCTTTATAAATTACCCAGTTTGGGGTATTCTGTTCTAAGCAACAGAAAATGGACCAAGACAATAACCAAAAACCTTTTCAGAGGCCCCTGTAAGGATGAAATGAGATGATGCCCATAGGACACTTGGCACATGGTGAACATTCAGTAAACACTCATTATGTATATCATTATTAAGTAGGACTATAAGCCCGTGCCCAGAAAATCACCCTTATTGCTCTAGTATACTTCCTATTACATTGGCCAAAAGGTTTCTATGTTTTTGCTTGTCTTGAGACAGTCTTTTATCTCTTTAAAAAGGAAATTAAAAAGTGTCTCTAAGATGAGTCTGGGAGCAAAGTGAAAGCTTCTAGCTAAGTTATAGCAAATGACACTATAAAATAATAATGGAGGCTGGGTGTGGTGGCTCACGCCTGTAATTCCAGCACTTTGGGAGCCAAGCAGGGGCAGATCACCTCAGGTGAGGAGTTCGAGACCAGCCTGGCCAACATGGTGAAACCCCATCTTCACTAAAAATACAAAAATTAGCTGGGTGAGGTGGCACGTGCCTGAAGTCCCAGCTACTCGGGAGGCTGAGGGAGGAAAATAGCTTGAACCCAGGAGGTGGAGGTGGCAGTGAGCTGAGATTGCACTACTGCATTTCAGCCGGGGCAAGACAGCAAGACTCTGACTTTAAAAAAAAAAAAAAAAGAAGTGAGACCCATATTTAAA
Organism: Cacajao melanocephalus; assembly: GCA_963573385.1. Classification (NCBI taxonomy): domain Eukaryota; kingdom Metazoa; phylum Chordata; class Mammalia; order Primates; family Pitheciidae; genus Cacajao; species Cacajao melanocephalus. The sequence continues at coordinate 69,034 of CAUYLG010076321.1, forward strand.
TGCTTGAAAAGAAGAGGGATGACTTGTTTCATTCACCACCCCAGGACAGGGCCAGAGAAAACAATAAAAATCACATGGAGGCAGGCTGGGGCCCAATACTAGAAAGCCCTTTCCAATGACTCCAGCTATCTAGAAATGGAAATAGGCTCTCTCTAGAGGGGGTTGGCACCCTAGTTCTGGAATTTGAGTGGTCTCCCTATTGAGCCCGAAATCGCCTTTCCACTTTGTCTGATAGTAGCATACATCCACCTCTAGATTCTCCAACCTAGTACATACTTTTCTCCATCTAATTCCTACCCATATCTCAAGGTTCACCTGACCTGTATGGCCACCCAACAAATCATGAGTGTCTGAACCCTTCAATGGAGTGGCCAAAAGCCACCAACTCTGGGATTAATCTGCTTATGCTTCAAGCCCAGCTTTGCCACTTGTGAGCTGTGTGAACTCCAGCCAGTCACTTAACCTCTCTGGACCTCTGCTCGCCATTGGAAAAATTAGACCTAACTCCTCGGATTGTTGTAATATGTTAAAATGTGCTTTGTGTGACATATAGAGCTGCAGCTATACAGCAATAGCAGAAATATCAGTGGTTGCTAGGGGAACGGGAAGAGGTAGAAGGGATGAATAAGTGAAGCACAAGGAATTTTTAGGGAAGCGAAACTCTTCTAGAAATTGTATGGTATATACATGACATTATGCATTTGTCAAAGCCAGTAGAACTGTACAGCACAAAGAATGGACCCTAATGTAAACTATGGACTTTAGATAATAATAATGTATCAATACTCGTTTAACCATTGGTTACAGTTGTAACCAATGTACCACATTGTTACAAGATGTTAGTAATGGAGAAAAAAATAAAATGATAGAAGAAACAATAATAATAATAGGGGAGGGCTGGGCATGGTGGCTCACGCCTATAGTCCCAGCACTTTGGGAGACTGAGGCAGGCAGATTGCTTGTGTCCAGGAGTTCAAGGCCAGCATGGGCAATATGGCAAAACCACGCCTCTACAAAAAGTACAAAAAATTAGCCAGGCATTGTGGTGAGTGCCTATAGTCCCAGTTAGGAGGCTGAGGTGGGAGGATGGCTTGAGTTCAAGAGGCAGAGGTTGTAGTGAGCTGAGACCGCACCACGACACTCCAGCTTGGGTGACAGAGCCAGATCCTGCCTCAAAATATATATAATAATAATAGGGGAAACTGGGGATGGGGAAAGGGTTTATGGGTACTCTCTGTACCATCTGTTCAACAAAACCCCCTAAAAAAGTAATCTAAAAATAATGTACACAGGTAATAACGGACACATTGCAGATCCTCAATTTTTAAAAAATATGTAGCACAGTAAGTCCTTACACATAGTAAGGACTCAATAAATAACAGCTGTTGATGTTTTTTAAATAACCGTTACTAGTATCTGGTACTTTGCCTACTGGTAATGTTAACTTTCTTTTTGGCATTTTTAGCCCCTTTAACTAGAATATACATTTTTATAAAAAAGAAATCATGTTTTTTCTCTTTTCTGTATCCTCCAGACATTCAGTGTGGTATCTGGCAAATATTAGGCATTCTAAATTGTTAGACTGGCCTTCCTGAGACAATGCTTCACCATGAAGAATTAACTGAATGACCAAGTCATTTCCCTAGTCATCAAGACCAAGCAAGTACTTCCTCAGAAAATGATTCTATGGTGGGCTGTGGGAGCACAGATTACTTCTCTGACTTGGCCACTGCTGTCCAGTGCCATCTGACTGGGTCACATCAGTACCTCACATCAGCCTGACTGCCTTGAAGACAACCTTTTTCTGGAATATTCTGGGGTCTCTGGAGTTTGTTGACTGCTTTTTTATACTAGATGATGTGATTCGATTGCAGTATCAGTAGGAATATTTGTTCGAGTGCCGCTTGCTAAACTTAAAGACTGTTTCTCTGGCTCCTTATTGTAGGTACTGATGACAGCATTTCCTACTTTTATACCACTTGGTTATGTGGAAATGACTAAAAGAATTACATGTTTCAGGGTGGATACGATACGAATCTTCCTTTTTGAAGTAAAAGCTTCTGAACGTGTCACCTATGTAAATATGCTTCACCCCACTAGGGATGTTTACACATAATACTTACAATTTGTTCTTGGTTTTGTGGCGAACTGGTGGCACCATTTAATATCCATTGTAAGTTCTGTTCTCCCATGACTAGGCTGGACTGCAGGATAGCTGTGCTGGGAGTCGGGGTGATGGTTATTGTGGGATTATTAGTTAGGACAGAGTCGGCACCCAGGGGCAGAGTCTGGACCATGGCTGGCAGGGGCTCAGTAGTACTTTGTGGTGGGGCTGGTGCTGCCACAGCTGATGCCACTGCCGCTGCTGATGCAGAAGCCCCAGCAACAACAGAAAGTCCTGGTACGATGGGCTGCGGTGCCTGGGGGTGCAGAAGAAACTCTTGATGATTAGCAGCAAACTGTGTGCTGTGGGGAACAGGCACTTCTGGAGGTTGTAAGAGAGCAGGGGGGTTGCCAAATGCAGCTTGCTGGGAGCCAGATCCTAGGGAGGGAGCAGACGGAGGAGCAGACGGAGCTGAGGCAGGTAGTAGAGGCTGGGGTGGCTCGGAGAGGCCAGGCTGCAGTACAAGTAGAAGAGATAAAGATGCTGAATTTCCTGTGGATGGCGGAACATCACTGACTGACTCTGCATCACCATTAAAACTTTCAATCAAGGAAGCTGGCAAGAAAAAGAAATAGAAATATATATATATATCTCCCAAGCCTTACATGAGCCACAAAAACAGTCATTATGGGCTAAACAAAAGACATCTGAAGTTCACTGAACCGATTCCTTCATAATTAGCAGGCTGGCTTTCTGTCATTTTCATTTAGTGACACCTCTGGTCAAAGAATCATGTTTCAGCATCAACCTCGCTTTCTTTTTTTTTTTTCGATTTTTTGCGTTTTGACTTCATAGACAACCTGAAGACCTAGTATAGATCTAACCATTTAAAAAAGTGTCTTAAGGCTTTTCTGGAAAAAGAGACTAGACATCCTTTTTTTTTTGGCACGACTAGTGAATATACTTTCTGACTACTGGGAAACTTTAGACAAAGTTTCATCAAACACAGTATGATCTATGCATCTGAAGCATGGTTTGTGGGTCCTGTCCACTCATAGACAGTGTATCACATCAGAAGAAAGAGCTCACAAGGCTAGGCATGGTGGCTCACGCCTGTAGTCTTAGAACTTTGGGAGGCCGAGGCAGGTGGATCACCTAAGCTCAGGAGATTGAGAGCAGCCTGGGCAACATGGCAAAACTCTATCTCTACCAAAAATACAAAAAAAAAAAAATTAACTGAGTGTGGTGGCACATGTCTATGGTCCCAGCTACTCGGGAGGCTGAGGTGGGAGGATCACTTAAGCATGGAGGTCAAGGTTGCAGTGAGCCGAGATCACACCACTGCACTCCCACCTGAGTGACAAAGTGAGATGCGGTTTCAAAAAAAAAGCAGAAGAAAGAGCTCACAGCTCCTCCCATTTTGTTTTTTACAGCCAACAAAAGATTCTGGGAAAGGAGACTCTCTTCTTCAGGACTGAGGGAAGTAAGGGAAAAGATGGAATTAAACTGAAAGACCCAAACTTTTCTGACCCTTCATAGAAAGCTCACTTCATTTAAGCTAACTAGAATATCTCATTGTGCCTGTGACTCACTGTGTCAACAAGTGCTGAGATGTGAGTAGAAAGAGTCTATGTGACAAACCTGTCTGTTGAGGATCTTCCTGAATTGCTGTATCATCTGAATTCTGGAACACTGATTCAAAGATGATTGCTGGTGAAATTGTGCTGAGGTCCTGGCCCTGTGTCTGATGGAGAAAGACAAAGACGTGAGATTGGCCATTCCTTTTTTTTTTTTTGAGACAGAGTTTCACTCTTGTTGTCCAGGCTGGAGTACAATGGTGCAATCTTGGCTCACAGCATCCGCCTCCCGGGTTCAAGCGAATTCTCCTGCCTCAGCCTCCCAAGAAGCTGGGATGACAGGCACCCACCACCTCGCCCAGCTAATTTTTGTATTTTTAGTAGAGACAGGGTTTCACCATGTTGGCCAGGCTAGTCTTGAACTCCTGACCCCGTGATCTGCCCACCTCAGCCTCCCAAAGTGCTGGGATTACAGGCGTGAGCCACCGCACCCGGCCAGATTGGCCATCTCGAGACAATTCTTCACCATGAAGCAGAACTAGAATGAAAATCTTTTGATATGCATCTTGTTTCTACCTTCTGCTATTTAAAGTAACACATATTTCCTTAAGCCTCAGACATTGAAGATTTGGGTCCTCAAATACTTTATTTTTATTTATTTATTTATTTATTTATTTATTGATAGAGACAGAATGTTGCTATGTTACTCAGGCTGGTCTTGCACTCCTGGGCTCAAGCAATCCACTCAACCTCAGCCTTCTAAAATGTTAGGATTACAGGCATGAGCCACCATGCCCAGCCCCTCACATATTTTAAAAGAGGAATTAGCACACTGACTTGCCAGTTGACTGTTTTTGTAAATAAAGTTTTATTTGAACACAGGCCACACATCCATTTACATATTATCTGTGCTACTTTTGCTACAATGGCAGAGTTGACTAGTTGTGACATGTGATCAACAATGCTGAAAATATTTACTGTCCGGCTCGTTACCAAACAAACATTGCTGACTTCTGATCTAAAAGACCAAATCTTACAGTAAAAAAATGAGATTATATAATATTATTACCCTGTAACTTCCTTTCCTCATGTAATAATAACACTGTGAATATCTTTCATAATATCTACAGTATGCTAATATGTATGCATGGTAATAAATCAAACAAGACAACAATGATGAACAATACTGATAGCTTTATACTTAATAAAAGGTCAGAGGCATTAAAAAGAAAAAGGTAAAATGTGAGGGGGGAAGACCCAACACAATGCCCTGAGGGCCTGCCTGCCCACCAGCGCTAATTAAAATGAGCGCTCTTCACTTTAGTTCAGGAAAGGGGAAAGACTAGTTCTTCTAGCCATGGTCAACCTCCAATCCACCTCCATCCCCACAGTCCATAGGCCAAGAGTGGTAAGGGCAACTGCCTACGCAGTCCAGACAAGGAACAGAAATACATGAAACAAAGGAGTTGGGTTGTGACGTACTGGAGAGAATGCGTGCCAGTCACCTACAGGGCTTCAGTCGAATGCTGCCATGGGACTATGCAGGACAGCGATTACCAGAACTCAAGTAAGTGGCAAAATTTTGACTTTCTTGTTTCTGAGACAGGCTTTCATTACTGTACTGCCCACGCTGGAGTGCAGTGGTGTGATCATAGCTCCCTGCAGCCTCAAACTCCAGGGTTCAAGCAATCTTCCCACCTCAGCCTCCGAGTAGCTGGGACCACAGGTATGGGCCACCACATCTGGATAATATTTTAATTTTTCTGGAGAGATGGGGTCTCACTATGTTGTCCAGGCTGGTCTTGAACTCCTGGGCTCAAAGGATCCTCCTACCCCAGCCTCCCAAAGTGCTAGGATTATAGGTGTGAGCCACCCCATCAGATCCAAAAATCTTAATTTTTACATGAAATCTACCAACTTGTATATAAAAGCGAGTGCAGCTGACCCTTGAACAACATGCATTTGAATTGCACAAGTGGACTTATACTTGGATTTTTTTTCCACTTCTGCAACCCCTGAGACAGCAAGACCAACCCCTCTCTTCCTTTTCCTTGGCCTGCTCAATGTGACAATGAGGATGAATACCTTTACAATGATCTACTTCCACTTAATAAATAGTAAATTTATTTTCTCTTCCTTGTGATTTTCTTAACATTTTCTTTTTTCTAGCTTACTTTAAGAATGCAATATATAATATATATATATACATACACATATATATATATATATATCATTCAAAATATCTGTTAATCTAAACTGTTTTACGTTATCAGTAAGGCTTCCAGTCACAGTAGGCTAAGGCTATTGCTTGCTCAGTTTTGGGGAGTCAAAAGTTATACTAGGATTTGCTTGTGCAGGGGAGGTATGGATGGGGGGCCAGCACCCCTAGCCTGTGTTGTTCAAGGGTCACATGTAATTGAAAATAATTTAAACACACCCGTATACACCAAACTAAAACCTATTTTTAGGGCAGGTCTTGCCCTAGTGCCAATTTACAGTTTAAGGTCATTTTGTAACAATTCTGCTTCTAGGAGGGAGAACTCAGAAGGATCACTTTGGGACTGTGTTGTTCAAGGGTCACACGTAATTGAAAATAATTTAAACACACCTGTATACACCAAACTAAAACCTATTTTTAGGGCACATCTTGCCCTAGTGCCAATTTACAGTTTAAGGTCATTTTGTAACAACTGCTTCTAGGAGGGAGAACTCAGAAGGATCACTTTGGGACTGGCCAGAAGTGTGGCAATGAGTGAGGCTGTCCACCAATCTAGAAGTGCTCAAAGATTAAACTGCCCACTGGAGCCAAAAGGGAACAATTCTTCTTTTTTTTTTTTTTTTTGCCTTTTTTTTGAGACAGTGTCTAACTCTGTTACCCAGGCTGGAGTGCAGTGGCGCAGTTAAGTCAATGCAACCTTGAACTCCTGGGCTCAATATTCTCCCCTCAGCCTCCCAAGTAGCTGGGACTACAGACCCATGCCAACATACCTGACTGCTTTTTAAAAATTATTTTTAGTAGAGATAAGGTCCTGCTATGTTGCCCAGCCTGGTCTTGAACTCCTGATCTCAAGTGGTCCTCCCAAAGCACTAGGATTACAAGTATGAGCCACCACCACCAGCTGATAATTTAATGCTAAGTCTATCAGCTGAAGAAGGGGAAATTCAATGATTCTTTTTTTTTAGTTCAGCGATCCTGATTGCCAATATGGTAGAAGCTGAAGTTAGATGTGAGGCTGGGCACAGTGGTTCACACCTGTAATCCCAGCACTTTAGGAGGCCAAGGCGGGCAGATCACTTGAGGTCAGGAGTTCAAGACCAGCCTAGCCAACATGGTGAAACCCTATCTCTACCCAAATACAAAAATTAGCCGAGCATGGTGATGTATGCCTGTAATCCTAGCTACGCAGGAGGCTGAGGCAGGAGAATCACTTGAACCCAGGAGGTGGAAGTTGCAGCGAGCCTAGATTGTGCCACTGCACTCCAGCCTGGGGGACAGAGCGAGACTCCATCTCAAAAAAAAAAAACCACACAAAGAAATACATTTTACACTGTATATATATACATTCTTCCTATTATATTCATATCCATATGTATAACAAACGAGTCTGTAAAACAGACCTTATCCTTACTATGTGCAATGTCCTCTGATTTTTTCTTTTTTTTTTTGAGAGGGAGTCTCACTCTGTCCCCTAGGCTGGAGTGCAGTGGTGTGATCTTGGCTCACTGCAACCTCTGCCTCCTGGGTTCAAGCAATTCTCCTGCCTCAGCCTCCTGAGCAGCTGGGATTACAGGCACACGCCACCATGCCCAGCTAATTTTTGTGTTTTTAGTAGAGATGGGGTTTCATCACATTGGCCAGGCTGGTATCGAACTCTTGACCTGTGATCTGCCCGCCTTGGCCTTGCAAAGTGCTGGGATTATAGGCATGAGCCACTGCACCTAGCCTATTTTGTTTTTTGGGTTTTTTTTTTTTTTTGAGATGGAGTTTCGCTCTGTTGCCCAGGCTGAAGTGCAGTGGCACAATCTCAGCTCAATGCAACCTCCGCCTCTCAGGTTCAAGTGATTTTCCTGCCTCACTCAGCCTCTTGAGTAGCTGGGATTATCCACGCATGCCACCATACCCGGCTAATGTTTGTATTTTTCGTAGAGATGGGGCTTCACCATGTTGGCCAGGCTGGCCCCGAGCTCCTGACCTCATGATCTGCCTGTCTCAGCCCTCCCAAAGTGCTGGGATTACAGGCATAATCCACCATGCTCAGCTCCAGCGATTTTTTTTTCCTATTCTATTGATGTCTTTGAAATGCTGATTATAAACCACTATTTTAAAACTCAATAAAAAGGTGCAATCCAGTTTGAAAAATAGTTGACTAACAACTACTATTGGGCATTAACTACCTCCTCTTAATTATTATTTTTGTTCTGTTTATAAATCATTATAGGTAGTAACCCAATTAAAAAGGAATGAGCTATACTTATCAATGATATTAGGTTGATACAAAAGTAATTGTGGTCTTTGCCATTACTTTCAATGGCAATTACTTTTGACCAACCTAATACCTCAATATTAAGAAGAAGAAAAGGAGTGGGCTTGTATGCTTCCAACACATATGTACAAAAATGTTCACAGCAGCACTATTCATAATGGCTCCAAACTAGAAACTATCCAACTGTCCAACAGGAGAAAGAACAAACATTGGTATATTCATTTAGGGTATTGTGGCATATTCCCTAAGTATAATACCGTTCAACAGCAAGAATGAATGATCTATAACTATATGTAACAATATGGCTTAATTTCTTAAACATAATGTATGAGAAAAAAGCCAGACATAAACAAGTATATGATTCCAATCATAAAAGCAAAAACAAACAGGAAAAACTAATCTTAGTTGTTAGAAGTAAGAATAGTGGCTGTCTACTGGGAGAAATCATAGCTTTTGGGAGTATACAGTTGGGGGAGGGGGGGTCTGGGGTGCTGAGAATGTTCTTTTGTTTGTTTTGAGATGGAGTTTCGCTCTTGTTGCCCAGGAGAGCAATGGCACAATCTCAGCTCACTGCAACTTCTGTTTCCCAGGTTCAAGTGATTCTCCTGCCTCAGCCTCCTGAGTAGCCCCCGCTACCACAACTGGCTAATTTTTGTATTTTTAGTAGAGATGAGGTTTTGCCATGTCGGCCAGGCTGATCTTGAACTCCTGACCTCAGTTGATCTGCCCACCTCAGCCTCCCAAATTGCTGGGATTACAGGTGTGAGCCACCACGCCCGGTTGTGAATGTACTTTTTGATTGGGGTGCTAGTTACCTAAGTGTGATGAATTGTCATGATTCATCAAGCAGTACATTTATGATACATGTACTTTTTTGGGTGTATATTGTACCTCAATAAAAAGCTTGTTAAGATTTTTTTAAAAGGAAAATGCTGAAGCCCCTGCCAAGCTTCAGGGCAAAACACTGGGAGCTGAGTGGGTAGGAACAACTTTCACAAGCAGAGAAGACAAGAACAGGCTGAGCTTTCCAGCACGAAGAAGAGAATACAGGTAGCTGTCTGGGACCAGGATGGATCCTGGAGCTGTGCAGCCAAAAGGCAGAGGGGCGGCCATTCCTTAGCACCTTCAACCCTCCTTTAACAAAAGATCTGAGCAAACCAAAGTTCATTTCTAGGACATGCATTCACATGTGGCTGCTCAGACACCCATAACACCATTATCTCATATAAATTTACTATTTGATGTTAACAAGTCCTGATTCTCTTCCTTTTTTTTTCTTTTGAGACAGGGTCTTGCTCTGTTGCCCAGGCTGGAATGCAGTGGTGTGATCATGGCTCACTCCAGGGCTCAAGCAATCCTCTTGTCTCAGCCTCCCAAATAGCTGAGACCACAGATATGCACCACCACACCCAGCTAGTATTTTATTTTCAGTAGAGATGAGGTCTCACTGTGTTGCCCAGACTGGTCTCAAACTCCTGGGCTCAAGCAGTCCATCTGCCTCAGCTTCCCAAAGTGCTGGGATTACAGGCAAGAGCCGCTGCACATGTCCCTAATTTTTTTTTTTCAAGGAAAGAAAAATTAATCCTATTGCTTCAAGGAATTGTGGCCTTAGTTTGAAAGGCTAAAATCAATTTCCATATCTGAGATAAATACTGGGTACCAGGAACATAATCTATAATTAAACCCCAAGGGATAGTGCTTCTCTCTCTTGATTATATAAATTGTGATAGAAAAGGCTTATTTATTTATTTAGAGACGGAGTTTTGCTCTTGTTGCCCAGGCTGGAGTGCAATGGCATGATCTCGGCTCACCACAACCCGCAACCTCCGCCTCCTGGGTTCAAGCGATTCTCCTGCTACAGCCTCCCGAGTAGCTGGGATTATAGGCATGTGCCACCATGCCTGGCTAATTTTGTATTTTTAGTAGAGATGGAGTTTCTCCATGTTGATCAGGCTGGTCTCAAACTCTTGACCTCAGTCGGTCCACCCACCTCAGCCTCCCAAAATGCTGGGATAACGTGTGAGCCACCGTGCCCAGCTGGCTTCCCTTTTTTATAAGTACTTAATGTCTCCTTACACCAGAGTATTTTCCTGGTGACCCTAGGGCTCCAGAAAGCTCCTTAGTCATATGTCATAGTCTTGGCCAGAGAAGAGACTCCTAAGCTATTTAACACGGTTACATGTTAAAGGGATATTATTCCCAGAAATCTTAAGCTGGGTACTTAGAGGGGATCTAGGCCACCCAGTGCAGAAATTTCTTTTATAACATTAGTTGTGAAATAGGAATATGTATAAAAATCATATGATGTACCCATTTAATCTTTTTCTCTTTGTTCTTGAGATTGATTCATTTCTATTGTTCGATCTTTAACTTAACTGACTCATTCTTCTTTCATTTCCAGTCTGCTGTTAAGCCCCATCCAGTCAATTATTTCAGCTACATTTTTCCATTTTAGATTTCCATTGGGAAATTTTTTACATTTTATATTCCTCTGCTGAGACTTCCTATTTGTTCAGTCATTACTAGCATATTCCTTTATGTCCTTAAGCATATAATAGCTCTTAAAAATCCTTGTCCCATAAAAAATAAAAATAAAAAAAATCCTTGTCTGTTAATTTCAACATTAGATAGGTCATCTTGGGGTCCATCTCCACAGATTACCTTTTCTCTTAAATAGGGATCATGTTTTCCTGTTTCTTCACCTATTTACTAATTTAGGATTGCTCTGAACATTGCAAATGATATACTGTAGACACTCTGGATTCTGTTACACTTCTTGAAATAGCGTTGACTTGTCTGAATATTCCATTAACTTCGTCTCCCTTGCAGTGGATTCAGCTGTGATCTTCGTGTAGTTCTTTTTAGTATTGGATGGGCTGTCCCAACCTATGTCCCGCACATCCATGGTTCAGGGGTCAGCCACAGATTTGAAGAGAGTTTATACCCAGAACTCGGGGCTCCCCCTTCCTGACTCTCCTTTCCATGCTACCTGCCTTCACTTTCCAGGTGCTGTTACCCTGAACTCTGTCCTCTGGTTATTCAAGCCAGTAAGACTTGAGTTTTTATGAGTTTGGCTGCCTCATTAGGTGCCAGCTGGGGCTTGCCCAAGGTGGATAAGCCATAAAACCTGCAAGCCTACCCAGTGCCTTTACTATCTTCCGAGCAATCCCTTCTTCCAAGGTTACCTCTGCTTGCCGTTGGTTGCTCACCAGTGCCTCCCCATAGTGGCTTTCTATATTTTGTCTAGCATTTTTGGTTGTTTTCTGTGGGAGAGTTGGTCTCATAAGAACAACTCTGCCACTACCAGAAGGAGAATTAGGCCTTGGAGTGCTTACATAAAAATGCAGGTTCAGAGGCCACAGTCAGACTTGCTGACTCAGCAGGCTTATGGGGAGGCCCAAGAACCTACAATTTTAGAAGTGCTGTAGTTGACTCCACTAACCACACATTGGAAAAAAAAAAAAAAAAAAAAACTTTTTCACAGCATTCCTGAACCACTCAGTCTCTGTTCAAATAATTCCTATCACATTTATTCATTATGCACATAATCACAGATAATCTACCCTATGCTATATTTATTTACCAGGAAAAATGACAACAAAAAACCCAACCTCAAAATTAGTGTTAGCAATACTGCAAAACTCTCACGTTCAACAAGGAGGAAGCTGCATAAGCTCAGACTCAATGCAGTGGTTTGTAAGGTGCATCATGGAGCCAATGGGAATGGCAGAAAAATTTCCTAACAGCTTGAATCAAAGCAATCAGATTAAGACAAAGTAGGTTTGTCCTTTAGCAGATAAAGGCCTGTATAAGAGGTTTCTTCAAAACATTAATAAGTTTTAAAAAGGGAAATTTTCTCTCCCCATGGCATAAAACAAATAAAAAATAAAATTTAAAATTAAAAAGCGAAAAGACCAAGCCAAGTGAGACAGACAGGGTTTGAGAAACTCCAGAAGCTAGAATCCTGGCTATGTCTTACAGTACTAGATGTTAAGTTCCTCAAGGACAAACTATAACAACTTTTTTACCACTACAAGCTCAGTACTGGCACAGTGCCTGGTCAATAAATAGTTGCTAAATGAGTAAAAAAAGAAATTTTCTGGGGCCAGGAGGTTACCGAGTGAGTGACCTGGGTCAAAAGGTAACAGGCATCAGAGAGAAAAGCCTCTCCTAATAGAACTCTTATCAGGAGAAGAAAAAAAAAATCCTATACAGTCAGTAATTAAACACAATTAAATCTAGAAAACATCAAAGACTGGCCTGTCTCAATTTCCCCACCAAAGGAGTGCTCAGTTCTTGCCCTTATTTTTCTAGCACAGATATTACAGTTACACTTACCGTATTGGAATTTTCTCGCAATTCAGAATCTGTGGAGAGAAGGCTCAAGTCACTCAGACAAAGTGAGTGATTTGTATCCTGTGAAAGAGAAAAAATTCTAATTGAGTAACAAAAATCAGGATGTACAGTGGCATATGATGTAATAAAACACTTGATTACAAAGTCCCTATGTTCCACATGTCTACATGTCTTATCTGAAGAAGTATAGGCCAACCAAAGCAAAGACTAAGTGAATCAGTTAATTTTTAAAAATCCTGATATTCTTAGAAGAATCTGTTATGTTTCTTCATTTCTTAAAGGTGATTAATAAAGAGTTTTAACATTATTTCATGACTAAAGCTCCAGAATAACAAACCTATAATAATGTGAAATTAATACTATCTGTATACTTGGTCTCATCATTCACAGTTATTTCACATGACCTCATTTGCCATTCATATAAACCTTGGAAGTATTATTCTATATCCCCATTTTTTACGCTTTTTGTAACAAATTGCCACAAACATATTCCCATTTTAAATATGAGAAAACTGATGCTCAGACATTGGGAACGAAGTGCCCCAAAACACATTAGCAGAAGACAAATCCAGTGCTTCTGACTGCAAAGTCAATGTCCTTCCACCACTATGTCTCCCACGTAGGCACCGAAGGGCTCCTTACTCAGAGTGGTGCTGGAGATTCAGTACTCAAATCCCACTACCCAAGCTAAGTGAACTCTGGATTCCCAGAATGCCAGTCACAATGCACATTTTAGGTAGTGGCCCTAAATGCTCCTATTCATGCACACACTCAACAAACATTCATGATGCATCCTCTATGTAATAGACACTGTTCCAGGCAATAATGAACCAACTAAAGTCCTTCCCCCAAAGAGCTCACATTCTTGTGGAGACAGAGGACAAAAAACCAAATAAATATACAACGTGTGAGAAGAGAAGTGTTACGGAGAGTAAGGGGAGTAGGGAACTCTGGAGTAGGAGTTGCTCTTATTGGATGGTTAGGAAAGCCCTCTTAGGTAAGTGGCATTTGAGTAGAGTGAAGGAAAGAGGGTATGGACTGTGTGCACATATCTGGGGAAGATGTTCCAAGCAGAGGGTATAGCAAGTATAAAGGTCTAGGGGCACGAGTGGGCACTCCTTGGTTCAAGAAACCACAAAGAGGACTATATGGCTGAAGTGAAAGGAAGCAAAAAGTAGGCTGGGCGCAGTGGCTCACACCTGTAATCCCAGTACTTCGGGAGGCCAAGGCAGATAGATCACTTGAGCTCAGGAGAGCAAGACCGGCCCAGGCAACATGGTGAAGACCCCATCTCTGCTAAAAATACAAAAAAATATCCAAGTATGGTGGTGCATGCCTGTGGTCCCAGCTATTCGGGAGGATCCCTGAGCCAGGCAGAGATTGCACCACTGTACGCCAGCCTACGTGACAGAGCAAGACACTGTTTCAAATGAAATAAAATAAAAATAAAAGAGAGACAGATGAGATCAGAGAAGCAACCAGGCCAGAAGGTGTAGGACCCTGTAACCTACTATAAAGACTCTGACTTTTATTTCCAGTGATACAAGAAGCTACTGGAGGCCAGGTGGGGTGGCTCATGCCTGTAATCCCAGCACTTTGGGAGGCTGAGATGAGTGGTGGGGGCGGTGGGGGGGGGGATGGGAGAGACTGCTTGGAGCTCATCTCTATGTTAAAATAATTTTCAAAAATCTATAAAAATAAGTAAAAATTTAAAAAGCTACTGGAGGGTTGGCCGGGCATGGTGGCTCACGCCTGTAATCCAAGCACTTTGGAGGCCAAGGCGAGCGGATCACCTGAGGTCGGGAGTTCAAGACCAGCCTGACCAACATGGTGAAACCCCGTCTTAAAAAAAAAAAAAGCTACTGGAGGGTTATGAGCAGAGGACAGATATTATCTGCTTTATGGTTCAGAAAGATCGCTCTGGCTGACGTATGTAGAACAGTCTGTTATGGAGTGGAGAGGGGGAAGAGGTCCTATGAACCCCATTTAACAGGTTATTGCAATAATCCAGGCAAAAAGACAATAGTGGACTGAACAAAGTAATCAGAAGAAATGATCGGATTCTAGATAAATTATCAAGGGTGAGCTGGTAGACTTTGCTGGCAGATGTGGAGTGTGAGGGAAAAAAAGGAGTCAAGAATAACTATAAGATTTTTGGCCTCTGCCACTAGAAAACCAGAGCTGCCATTTACCAAGATGAAGAAGACTGCAGGAAGAACAGGTTTGGACATGCTAAGTTTGACAAGAGTAGATGATATCTGGGTGGAGACGTTGAGTAGGTGGTTCAATAAGCAAGTCAAGACACTCATCTTGACCCTGACTTCTTCCCTCTCGCTAACAGATATACAGAGAAGACATTTTAATCTTTGACTATGATACACAAACAACTGTTGATGATCTGTGGTACCCAGATCAAGAGACAAAAACACTACATACCTCTAATCCATTGTGTTGTGGAAATGCACTGTATGAGTGTCCTTTGTTATCATGACCTTTCATGTGACTTTTGAGACTGTATTGAGTGCTGAATGTTTTCTCACAGCCATTACTGGGGCAGAAGAAGGGTCTTTCACCTGCAAGGATAACAAAGTAGTGTTAATTTACCATAAAGTCATTCAACTGGATTAAGAAATCTACCTTTCCCTAACAGAGGAAAGTATTACTAAGAGAGTTTGGGTAGCAGTTGTTAAAAGTTGAATAAATTACACGTTAATCATCTCAGTCCTAAAACTCAAGGCAGAGCAAAGCACTGGGAATGGCTGCTGCTGGAAAGTTAAAAGAGAAGATTCGTTTCTCACAGGTTTTTTTAGAGTGTCTCTGTATTGGTTTCATTTCTTTTTGAGACTGTCTCGCTTTGTTGCCCAGGCTGGAATGCAGTGGCTTGATCTCGGCTCAATCTCTGCCTCCTGGGTTCAAGCAATTCTCTGCCTCAGCCTCCCAAGTAGCTGGGATTACAGGAGTCCGCCACCACAGCAAGCTAATTTTTTGTACTTTTAGTAGAGACAGGGTTTCACCATCTTAGCCAGGCCAGTCTTGAACTCCTGACCTTGTGATCTACCCACCTCGGCCTCCCAAAGTGCTGGGATTACAGGCGTGAGCCACCGCACCCAGCCGGTTTCATTTCTTAAGGCTGAATACTTGAGGTCCACTTCTGAAAGAAACTCAAACATTCTAGGTAAGGCTAAGCTAATTAGGCTAACCTGTATATATACAGGATATATATCTCTGTATATTCACCTAGCTCTACAGGTCTCAATAGAAATACTGATAGTTACAGGCTTGATGATGGTTAAAATAAAAAAAAAAATTGGCCTAAACTCACCAGTATGTGTACGGACGTGAGTTTTAAGGTGGTGGCTTGCTGCAAATGCTTTTCCACAGCCATCGTGATCACACCTAAATTTGTTGTTTAAGGAAAGAGAAGCAGGAGTCATTAGCTAATAGACCTTTATTCTGAACATCTCTTATAAATACAAACTAAAACAAATATTCAGAACACTAGGATCAGATTGATGACACTGGTTTTAGAGATGGGAATGATGAGAGGTCCTTAAAAAAGTAAGGTGACGTATCTGGGATCAGAGGGAACTGAGTGCCCAGGATAAGTATCTCTTATTCTACAGGTAAGGCCCATGCTGAGAGCCCTGACAACAGAAGTCCTTTGATGAATTACTTAACAGACCTCTATTGACAGTGACAGTCCATATGAAAAATTTACTGCCACTGAAACATTAGGAATATCAAGAGTGAGCAGAGTGGCTCTCAAATATGCACAGGGCTTGAAATATAACATTAGAACAAAATCAATCAGAAGATAGGCTCAAGCAACTTATCTATAATCTTGTGTGTTGAGATCTACTTCATTCTCTTTTACTGTCCTGATAACCAAAGCTAGAAGAAATCTTTCCCTCCTCAGAACTCCTAAGGCATTTCTTCACATTTCTTTTATGCCACCTCTCATTTCCAATCTTATTTTATCTCTGTGGATACATCTGCTATGTGTTCTCCTAGAGTGTAAACTACTTGAGCACAGGATCCATGTAGCTCTTTCTGTAGTTCCTGCACACAGCAGACATTCCTTA
This sequence comes from Cacajao melanocephalus, assembly GCA_963573385.1. Taxonomy (NCBI): domain Eukaryota; kingdom Metazoa; phylum Chordata; class Mammalia; order Primates; family Pitheciidae; genus Cacajao; species Cacajao melanocephalus. The sequence continues at coordinate 85,637 of CAUYLG010076321.1, forward strand.
ACTACTTATATGAATGAATACATTTTCTTATAAACCAAAATATTTTCTTTAAATAGAAAGCTTCTGTAAAGCATGTTCATTTTTAATTACATATAATCATCATCATGTCTAAAGTCTTATTGAATATTCAAGAAAAATTCAGTTTTAATCATCATAAAAATAAATGCATGTAAGTGGATAGAAATCAGGTTCCCTCAGCAGCCTATGGGGGAAAAAAAATAGCCTAAGCTTCAGAGCATCCATCTGTAGAGTAACCAGTTGCAATCTAACTACTCTTGCCCTTAAAGGGATCATGACTCAGGAATCCATCTGTAACTTAAAAAAACACAATTTTTTTTTTTTCTGAGACATGGTCTCTCTCTGTTGCCCAGGGTGCAGTGCAGTGCAATGACCATGGCTCACTATAGCCTTGACCTCCCAGGCTCAAGCGATCCTCCCATCTCAGCCTCCTAAATCTCTGGGACCACAGGCATGCGCCACCACTCCCAACTAATTTTAAAATTTTTTGTAGACTTGAGGTCTCACTATGTTGCCCAGGCTGGTCTCAAACTCCTGGGCTCAAGTGATCCTCCCACCTCAGTCTCCCAAAGTGCTGGGATTACAGGCATAAGCTGCCACGCCTAGCCCACAATTCCATTTGATTGGCATCTAAGAGTTGACTATCTCTGAAGACTTTTTGTTTCTAAGTACCCTAATGAGATGAGTGGTATGAGAAGGAACAGGTAGCATACATAATGCCTTGAATATAACTGTGATATTCCCTGCCAAAATTCAAAAACATTGTTTATTATTTTTATTTTTATTTGAGATAGAGTCTCGCTCTGTTGCCTAGGCTGGAGTGCAATGGCATGATCTCAGCTCACCGCAACCTCCGTCTCTTGGTTTCCAGCAATTCTCCTGCCTCAGCTTCCAGAGTAGCTGGGCTTACAGGTGTGTGCCACCACGCCTGGCTAAGTTTTGTATTTTTAGTAGAGACGGTGTTTCACCATGTTGGCCAGGCTGGTCTTAAGCTCCTAACCTCAAGTGATCTGCCTGCCTCAGCCTCTCAAAGTGCTAGGATTATAGGCATGAGCCACCATGCCCGGCCTCAAAGACATTGTTTATGGGCAGTTTTCTGCAATACATCTATCTATATTACATTTAGCGGAAATCTTTACAAACTGATTATCTCATTAAAAATGTCATATAATCATCCCAAAGCTGGTTTTGAACACCTACTGAATGCCCAGAATCATGCTACATACTATGAGCAGAGAAGAAAGCAGATAACCCAAGTCCTTCCTTCAAGTTTATAGTACACAGTACACGTATCTATTAGATATACATATGTTGACATATATGAATAAAAATGGATGCTCCTATATGTTTGTGTTTACACACAAAGCAATAACTTGAACAAGTAACAACTGCACCACTAAACTAAGCATTCCTACCTCTCATTTCCTCTCGTCTCCTCATCCCCTCCCCTCCTTGATTCTTAGGTAGGTATCCCTCCTCTGGGCTCAAGGCACTTTGGGCATCTTGCAGCCTCAGATATTATCCACAAATTTGTGGTTCTTTGTCACCAAAGGTTCTTGAGAAGAAAGCCTGCTTCTGAGTATGTCTCTAGCACTAATAAAAGTACCTACCACATAAGTAAGTTTCAACAAATGCATCTTGAAAATAAATGGAAAAAATGAGGCGGAAAGGCCATCACCCACAGAGTAAGGGTATTCTTGGACTCCACCAGCACCCTCTAATCTGCAGTGGTTGGTTATAGCTATCCTGGGGTGAGCTAACATTGCCAAAGAAAGAGCTAGTAAAGGAAGTTTTCTTTCTCTCTTGAAAAATTTCAGAGTATATCAAGACCCTCAACTGAAACCTGGTCAGTGACAAACAGAAAACAGTTAAGACCTACCGAAATGGCTTTTCCCCTGTATGGGTTCGAATGTGCTTCCTCAGATCACTGAGTGTGGTGAAGTATTTGCTGCAGCCTTCAGATTCACAGTTAAACGTTTTCCCTGTGTGAAGCCTCTGATGTGCTTTCAGCCTGCAAAATATCCCAGAGAAATTCCCTTTGTCATAAAGTTCTTTTTTTTTTTTTTTTTTTTGAGATGGAGTTTTGCTCTTGTCACCTGGGCTGGAGTGCAATGACGCGATCTCAGCTTACTGCAATGTCCACCTCCTGGGTTCTGGGTTCAAGCAATTCTCCTGCCTCAGCCTCCCCAGTACCTGGGATTACAGGTGCCCACCACCACACCCAGCTAATTTTTGTATTTTTAGTAGAGATGGGGTTTTACCATGTTGGCCAGGCTGGTCTTGAACTCCTGACCTCAGGTGATTGGCCCACCTTGGCCTCCCAAAGTACTGGGATCATGGGCGTGAGCCACCACGCCTGGCCTCCCTTTGTCATTAAGTTCTACACAGCCTCCTTATGCCAGCTTAATGTGCTTCAGGATCAAGTGTGTAAGAATTCTATACCCATAACATATTAGTATCCAACACATTTTGCCCCAAAAGAAATTCAGAGAATAGCGTAGTGGTATGAGTGTTAACTCTGGAGACAGACTTCCTGGAATTCAAATCCTGGCCCCAGATCCTGCTTGGATGGGGAACCTTGAGCTAGTTATAGAACCCCTCTGTGCTCTCATTTACTTACCAGCTATTGTGGGGATCGGCACTTAAAATCATGCCTAGCACACAGTGAGTACTTTTTAAGTGTTAGCTATTGTTATTTCTGTCACTTTATACTCAATATTGAAGACTAATAAGTCTCCTGAAACAAATGTGGAAAAGAGAATTGGCTACTGAATGGGCCACTCCCCATTTCTCAGGATAGAAAAGTCCTTCAAGGTGAGGTAGGAAAGAAGACTACAGAAGCCTTACTACAAAGATCCTGAGCCAAGGGGAGATAGTACTCTATGCCAAGCACTAAAATGCCCAGGCCAGAATGCTGCTCCATGAGATGCAAATCTAAACATAAATGTACTGTCACTCCTAACCAGCCCAAGACATGTCCATCTTTAAATAACAAGTTTCTCTAATGCATTTTTAATATTTTTTCTTTCATTTTCTGAGATCTGGCAGAAATGAATTTTACACAGTTGAACATAGCTGTGCTCTTTTAAAGCCCTGAAAGTGAACAACTCTCCTCTGAAAGGAGAAAGAGCTCTGTAGCCACAACAAGGTCAAGGTTAGAGGCTGGCAGAGCAATGGAGATGAGGCTGACCTGTACAGTGTGTTGAATGCCTTCTCACAGCCCTGCACGTCGCACTCAAATGGCTTCTCCTTCGTGTGCACTCGCACGTGGATCCTGAGGCTGTAAGAGGTAAGGAAGGCCTTGCCACAGCCCTCCTGATTACAGACAAAGGTGTACTCTCCTCGGTGAGTCTTCTGGTGGGTTCGCAGGTTGCCTGCTGTGCTGTAGGTACGGGGACAGCCCTCAAAGGTACATTGGTACCGCTTTACCTGGCAGACAGAAGACACCTCATCAACAGGACAAAAAAACTGCCCAGGGCTTAACTCCCCCACCCAGAGCTCCGCTCCCAAGACGTGTGGACAATACAAATGGGTTTTCATCATAAACACAGAAAAACAGCCTCTAGCAGCAAAGTGGCAAAACCTTATTATTGATTAAATCATACCTGGACAACACATAATGATTTATGGGGAAGAAATCAGTCTATATGTACATGAATATTCTAAATGAATACAAGAGTGTTTTCAGACTATATACATTTATCTGCTAAAAGTACATTATACTGTTACAGCTACCTGTATTCAAATAAAATCTTAACTTTGTTTTAAGGCTTGACTAAACACCTTGACCTCTAGTACTACAATTTGATTGGAATTGACCAATATTAAATTGAGTCTAAAACACCTTGACATTTATATACTTAATCATCAAACAGTATTTCCCTAGATCGTTTCCACTGAATATTTTCAAGCCTACAAAATGACAACAAAGTATTGCAAATTTCTTGGAATATTTGGTAGTGTGATAATTCCCAAACTACCAGTCTCTTGTTTCCTTTCACCATCAAACTTCTTGAAAGGGGAATCAATTCTTCACCTCACGGTACAAGGTTAAGGGCAAAAAAAGAGAGCTGCTTCTCTGACAAATACCAAACGGCCGATGACTCTAATGCAGTGGACAGCCTTGAGGGCCTGGAATGGGAGGCCCAGCAGCTTCCTCAGAGGCTTTGTTTGACAGAGATATGTAGGCCAGGGTCATAGCTGTGGGTGGGCTGGAGCCAGGGCTGAGGCCACGGAGCTGTCAGAGGCAAGGCTGAGAACAAGGAGTGGATGCCCATCACCAAGCTGGGCTGCCTAGTTCAAGACACAAAGATCAAGTCCCTGGAGGAGATCTAGCTCTTCTCCCTGCCCATCAAGGAGTCTGAGATCATTGACTTTTTGCTGGGGTCACTTCTCAAGGATGAGGTTTTGAAGACTACACCTCTGCAAAAGCAGACCCGCACTGGCCAGCACACCAGGTTCAAGGCCACTGGGGACTACAGGGGCCACATCAGTCTGGATGTTCAGTGCTCCAAGGACGCTGCCGATGTCATCCAAGGGCCCATGATCCTGGCCAAGCTCTCTACTGTCCCTATGTGGAGAGGCCACTGGGGAAACAAGATCAGCAAGCCCCACGCTGTCCCTTGCAAGGTGACAGGCTGTTGTGGCTCTGTGCTGGTGCACCTTATCCCTCCCCCACCCCACCCCAGGCACTGGCATCATCCTGACCCCTATGCCCAGGACACTGCTGCTGATGGTTCGTACTGACAACTGCTACACCTCAGCCAGGGGCTGCACTGCTACGCTGGACAAAGCCACCCTTCAGGCCACCTCTAAGACCTATAGCTACCTGACCCTTGAACTCTGGAAAGGGACTATATTCACTAAGTCTCCCTATCAGGAATTCACTGACCATTTCACCAGTCTTTGTGCAGAGGACCCAGGCTGTAACTGTGGCTGTAACATAAGGATTTTATACAAGAAAAAGAAAGTAAATTGAGCCTGTTTAAAAAAGAAGAAGAAGGCTGGGTGTGGTGGCTCATGCTTGTAATCCCATCACTTTGGGAGACCAAAGCAGGAGGATCACTTGAGACCAGGAGCTCGAGACCACCGTGTAACACAGCAAGACCCTGTCTCTACCAAAAACAAACAAACAAAACCACAAAATCAGCCGAGCATGGTGACATGCAGCTATAGTCCCAGCAATCTGGGAAACTGAGGTAAGATTGCTTGAGCCCAGGAGTTCAAGGTTACAGTGAGTTATGATTGCTACTGCACTCCAGCCTGGTGGACAGAACCAGACCCAGCCTCAAGAAAGAAAAAAAGGGGGGAAGAAAAAGTAGATGAACAATAATAGCAATAAAAATATTAATAAAGAAAATACCAGCCTGGGCAACATGGCAAAACCCTATCTCTACAAAAAATATGAAAATTATCCAGGTGTGGTGGCACATGCCTATAGTCCCAGTACTTAGGAAGCTGAGATCACTTGAGTCTGGGAGGCTGAGGCTGCAGTGAGCTGTGATCATACCACTGCACTCCAGCCTAGGTGACAGAAAAAAAAAAATTTCGGCTGGATGATTTAGAAAAGAAAGGAAAAAAAGAAAAAGAATTTTTATAAAAAAAAATGTCAGCTGACATGTGTGCCTCCATTTCCATCAATGCCCATGTATTTCTTAACCAGATGGCAAGGTGGTTTCACTGAACGAAATTATGCTCTTAACTTCCTGGCAGTCAGACGCTTTCATCCTTCCCTATTTTCCTTACTATTCACAGACATATCTCATTGATGATGCCCTCAATGGCTGAAAACTTGTCCTTCACGACATAGTCATGCCTTGGGGCACTCTTTAACTCCTTCTCTGAGACACTTCTTTCCCTTAACCTCTAAGTGTAGGTGTATTCCAAACTTTGTCTCTCATCTCCCAAACATTCCTTATATCTATACTGATGCAGTAGAAGAAGCATTAGACTTGGCAGCAGAAGGCTCAATTCTGGCACTTCTGTTCAACATAATTTTTTTTTTTGGAGACAGAGTTTCACTCTTGTTGCCCAGGCTAGAGTGCAGTGGTGCCCTCTTGGCTCACTGTGACCTCTGCCTCCCAGGTTCAAGTGATTCTCATCCCTCAGCCTCCCGAGTAGCTGGGATTACAGGTATGACACCATGCCCAGCTAATTTTTGTATTTTTAGTAAAGACGGGGTTTCACCACGTTGGCCAGGCTGGTCTCAAACTCCTGACCTCAGGTGATCCGCTACCTAGGCCTCCCAAAGTGCTGGGATTACAGGCGTGACCCACCACACTCAGCCTCAACATTATTCTTGAGCAAACAATTTTAGTTCTCTGAATTTCAGCTTCTTTATTTCTAAAATGCAAATATGCATGCCTGCCCTGCTTGTCTCACAGTGCTTTTGGGTGGAACAAAAATAGATAAAAACATTTGTGAAAATACTTCGTGAATTATTTGACGCCATACAATATCAAGGTGTTAGTATTATCTACTTATTAGCTTTAACATCTTCATGTGCATAAATCTTTAATTCCAATCTTTCTTCAAAGTCTTAGTCAATATATCCAACTATGCTACTACTATTTTAATATTCAACAGTTACTGAATCACTATGTCCCAGGCAACATGCTAGACGCCATGGATAAAAAAGTAAACACGACAAAAGTCTCTGCCTTTAAGGAATAGCACTTGCAAAGAAACGAACATGTGTAGCAATCATGATACACTGTGCTAAGCTCTACAGCAGATACACGCACAGGGTACTTGGAGAACAGGAAAAAGGAAACATCTAACCCCTCACAGAGTAGAAATCAGTGAAGGTTGAGAAGCTGAGGTATTCTCTCTGAATTGAGGATATTTTTTGCTTGTCTATTTTTTAAGGATTAGCTGAAAAGGTGCTCCTCAGGTCAACCAGGAAGGGCCTTCCAGAAAGAGGGAATAGCATGGAACTACATAGAGAGATGAGTATGTGTGCTGGTATTGTGAAACCACAAACATCTGCAGTATGTGAGAGACTGGAAGAAGAGTCTAGAAAAATAAGGCAAGGCCTCCTTAGATAAGCTATGGAGTGAGGAATAGGACAGTGGGGAAGTTTTAACCAAGATAGCAACACAATCAGATTTGGGTTTAGGAGAGATCATTCTGGTATCCTTGTGGTGAATGGACTGGAAAGGTAAGAGAGCAGAAGAGACAGAAATTAAGAGATGAGGAACAACAGTCTAGGAGAGAGACAAAAAGAGCTTGAATAAGGAAAGTGACAGTGAACATCCTGAGGTGAATTCCAGAGAAATTAAGTGGGGAGAAACGACGGACTGTAGTAACAACTGGATGCTGAGGAGTGGAAGGGGCAGAACAGAGGCAATGCTAAGACCAACCCCAAGACTATGGCTTTCATGATTAGACAGATAGAAGCATTAGACTTGGCAGCAGAAGGCTCAATTCTGGCACTTCTGTTCAACATAATTTTTTTTTTTGGAGACAGAGTTTCACTCTTGTTGCCCAGGCTAGAGTGCAATGGTGCCCTCTTGGCTCACTGTGACCTCTGCCTCCCAGGTTCAAGTGATTCTCATCCCTCAGCCTCCCGAGTAGCTGGGATTACAGGTATGACACCATGCCCAGCTAATTTTTGTATTTTTAGTAAAGACGGGGTTACCAATATGGGGCTGGATGGGGATTGGGGAAAGATGATAAGTTGGGCTGGAGGTGCTGCTAGGACTTCCAGGTGGAAATGTCTGCAAGACAGTTGGACAAACAGGCTGGAAGTCAAAAAGAAAGTCTGTGGCAGGAGCCACTGGCACACAGTTAATAGCCGACTTTAGCTATATAATAAAGCAGGCTCAGGCTCAAGTCCCAACTCTGCCACTTATTGTGTAATTTTAGGAAAATTACTTAAACTCGCTAAGCTTCAATTTCCTTATTTATACTATGCAGGAAACAAAATGATCTTTTTAGGGTTGTTTGTTGCAAGGGTTAGAAATAAATGTGTAAGGCATTTTAATACAGTGACTGGCACATAGTAGGTACTCAATAAAATAACTCTCCTAAGAGGACAAAGGATAGACCCCTAAAAGTCACCAACATTTAAGGTAATGATAAAAGAAGAGAGGCCCTTGGCCGGTGAGTGGGAAAAAGGGCTGGGGAAGTAGGAAGAGAAACCAAGAAGAACGATTTCACTGAAGCTAAAGGAAAAAGGGTATCAAGGAAAAGGAATGATCAAAATGTTAAATGTCAGAGAAAACAAGGAAGATAAAAATGGGAAGTGACTGGATCCAGCAGCTAGGAATTCACTAATGACTTAGCAAGACTAGTTTCAGCAGACTTCTGGGGTCAGGGTCCGGATTCAGGTGACTGAGTGAAAGGTGAACTGGAGGCAGAGGCTAGAGATGAATTACAGCAGCACAAGTGAACTTCTGGGTTGATTAAGTTTTTTTTTGTTTTTGAGACAGAGTCTTTGTTGCCTAGGCTGGAGTGCAGTGGTATGCTCACAGCTCACTGTAACTTCAAACTCCTGGGCTCAAGTGATCCTCCCTCCTCAGCCTCCATAGTAGCTGGGTCTACAGGCACATGCCACCACACCCAGCTAATTTTTAAATTTTTTGCTATGTTGCCCAGGTTGGTCTGGAACTCCTGGCCCCAAGCGATCCTCCTACCTTGGTCTCCCAAAGTGATCGGACTACAGGCTTGAGTCACCACTCCTGGCCTGTTGTTTTTTTTTTTTTAAGTAAGTTAGTTTTGAACATATTTGGAGGCAGAAAAGTCCTGGAAGAAGGAGCAGCTGAGGATTTAAGGAGGAAGATAAAGAAGAGAAAGATTCGAAACCCCAGGAGGAAGGAAAAGCCTCAGGTAGGAGAGGGACATTTAGTTTCAGAAGAGATGTGAGGGCCGGGTGCAGTGGCTCACGCCTGTACCCAGCACTTTGGGAAGCTGAGGCGGGTGGATCACGAGGTCAGGAGATCGAGACCATCCTGGCTAACATGGTGAAACCCCATCTCTGCTAAAAATACAAAAAAATTAGCTGGGCATGGTGGCACGGGCCTGTAGTCCCAGCTACTCGGGAGGCTGAAGCAAGAGAATCACTTGAACCTGGGACACGGAGGTTGCAGTGAGCCGAGATTGTGCCACTGCACTCCAGCCTGGGTGACAGAGTGAGACTCCATCTCAAAAAAAAAGAAAAAGAAAAAAAAGAAAAGAAATTTGAGATGAGTGTGACTCAAGGATAGTTTTCTGTAAAGAGCTAAACAAAAAATAGTTTAGGCTTTGTAGGCCTTATGGTCTGTGTCACTTCTCACCTCTGCGTGTTAAAGGAGCAACAAACAATACGTAAATGAACCAGCAAGACTCTGTTTCAAAAATGATATTTATGGACACTGAGATTTGAATTTCATATATCATGATGTACTCCTCTTCTGATTTAAAAAAAAAATCATTTCAAAATGTAAAAACCATTCTTAGCTCAAGGGCTGTAGAAAAACAAGTAACTGGATGGATTTGGCCTGTGGGCCACAGTTTGCTAACCTCTAAAACCTGTGTGGGTAGGGTAGGAAGGAGGGCACCTACTCCTCCTGTCTCCTCTCTCACCCCTCTCCCACCTGCCCAACCCCCATATGATATTGCGTAAGTCTTTAGGTTCCTTAGTCAAGTGCTCTCACCTGTTCATTGTGTTCTCTTTCCACACAGGAGAAGCTCCATAAATATTTGTTAAACCGAATTCCTTATTGAACCACTAATTCAGGCATTCTTCTCATGTCTCAGTGCCTAGTTCTGAAGTAATTTGTTGCCAGATTAAGTCTAAAACCGTTTTCCACACATGCCATCTCTCTGCTCAAATGATAAAGTCCCAATTCCTTAGCTCGACATTCAAGGATCTTTCCAGGGCTGCTTCTGTCTTCTATCATATTGCTCGGTCAGCAGCCAAACAGAAGGCTCTGTCTAGGCCTCTAAACAACCGTATATTCTTACTCATTTGCAAGACTGAATTCCTACTTCCTTGGCTTTGTTCTCTCCTTTTTCTCTACTGGAAATGCCTAGTTCCTTTCTTCTCTGCTTTTCTGAGTCCTTCTCTTCCTTTAATGCAAGCCTTAGGAACTCCAAGCTCCTCCACAATCACTCTACGTCTATGTGACAGAGCCCTTCTCTGAATGCCAATAATATTTACTGTACCACTCATTTGACACATATTGTTAGTTGTCCTCTCATGCATATATTCTGACTTCTTATTGAGACTAAAAATCTCTTTGGTGCTGCCAGATAGAGAATTCAAAATAATCACTCACCACGAAGGAGAACTGGGATTGTGGATGCTGCGATAAAGGAGCCTGCATGTCTCAATCATAAAGCTGCATTGTTGTACAATGGTGAATGATAAGAGCAGCATTTCATTCTTAAGATGCTACAGCTGTTGATAACTTTTTAAGTAACTGCAATAAATAATTAACTACCTCTCCTGCCTCCCTGCCCTGCCAAACTCTACTCCCATCCAAGTTTTTTTACTTGCACAATTCAAGCTTCCACTAAATGATCCTTCTAGGAACTCTTCCTGATTGATCCTTACTTCCATCCCAAACTAGAATAGGTATCCTAATTATAGGTTTTCACGGCTTCCTGTAAGCACATGATACAATTAAGATGCAATAACTATGTGATTAAACCATTTATATAATTATCTTTCATGGCTAGGCACAACAGTATCTGAAAAACAACAGGCACTAAATAAATATCTGTCCAATTAAATGAGTGAATAGCTACTTCCCAGCTGGACTGTAGAGGATCAGTGGACATGAGAGCAGGGACCACATTTATCCTGTCCACTGACACAACTTCTGGGACTACCCTTGTGGAGAAGTGGCATTTGGTTTATAGTTTTTCAATGAATGAACAAATGAAGAAAACCAGTGGGATTGAAAAGGTAGCGACAAGGACAAGTGACATGTGACAAAGGAATAGTTTCAAGGAGAATGGTAAAGTAGGTCAAATGTAGCAGAGATGTTGGTAAAACACCTCTTGGATTTAGCTGACTCACAAAGTCATAATTGCCTCGGCACAACTAGCTTCACTGGAGTGGTGGGAACAGAAGTCAGAATGTGAGACAATATCAACTACACTTTCCAGAAACTTCACTGAGGAGAGAGAGAGGGATATAGCAAGTTAGGAAAGGACACAGACTGGGGAAAGTATTTATTTTCACTTATTTATTGAATAGATAGAGTTTCTTGGTGTCGCCCAGGCTGAATGCAGTAGCATAATCTCTGCTCACTAAAGCCTCAATCTCCTGGGCTCAAGCAGTCTTCCCACTTCAGCCTCTTGAGTAGCTGGGACTACAGGTACGTACCACCATGTCTGGCTAATTTTTGTATTTTTTGTAGAGATGGGGGTCTCCCTTTGTCAGGCCAGGCTGGTCTGGAACTCCTGGCCTCAAATACATTTTTTGCCTCAGCCTCCCAAAGTGTTGGAATTACAGGCATGAGCCACCAAACCCAGCCTGAAAATATTCGTATTTAAAAGTGGGGGATTCGGCATTGACACCGGAAGAAGAAAAAAAAACTTTTTTAAGTAACAAAAAAAGAAAAAAAAAGTGGGGGATCACGCCTGTAATCCCAGCACTTTGGGAGGCCAAGGCAGGTGGATCACAAGGTCAGGGGCTTGAGACCAGCCTGGCCAATATGGTGAAACCCCATCTCTATTAAAAACAGAAAAATTAGCCAGGCATGGTGGTGCATGTCTGTAGTCCCAGCTACTCGGGAGGCTGAGGCAGAAGAATCACTTGAACTTGGGAAATGGAGGTTGCGCCACTGCACTCCAGCCTGGTCACAGAGCGGGACTCCATCTCAAAAAAATGAATAAAAAATAAAAGTGGGCAAGACAGTTGACTGTCAAAGTAAATGCCTGCTCCCCCAATAAACTGCTGAATAAATAAGTAATCTCTCCCCTCATTTGGAGGGAGAAGAAGTCACTATTCTGTGTCTTTCAGAATCATTTCAAAATAGCACAAAATTTCACAAAAAGGGAAAACTAAACCTCCTCAAACTGGATCAGAACAGGAAGTTGCAAAAACCATGTAGGTTTTCATGGTTACATACAGGAGGCATTGCAACATTTGGAACATTTCAGTACAACTAAGGTTTATCATTCATATATCCTAAAAATTATGTTTCAGATATTATACTGTCCTGGGTGCTAGGAATACTAAAAAAAAAAAAAAAAAAAAAAAAAAATTGTCCCTGCTCTCAAAGAGCTCAAAGTCAAAAGGAGAATCAGACAAGAACAATATGGTTTGAGAAGTTGTACTGATAATAGATATTTAGCATACTATGGGAATTTATCAAAGAAACATCTAACTTAGACTTCAGTGACTTAGAAAGGCTTCTTGAAGGAAGTGATCCCCAACATGAATTTAAAGACATGAGGGGCTGGGTGACAGAGACCCCATTAAAAAAAAAAAAAAAAAAAGATGAGTAAGTAGAAGACAAAAGAAAAAAAAAGGATGTGCTGAGATGTACTTTAACACAAAAAATAAATAATTCTTTAAAAAAAGGAATGAGAATATCTATAATATGAACATAATATCACCAAAGAGTCCATTAAAAAAAAAAAAAATGGGCCAGGCACGGTGGCTCACGCCTGTAATCCTAGCACTTTGGGAGGCCGAGGTGGGTGGATCACCTGAGGTCAGGAGTTCAAGACCAGCCTGGCCATCATGGTGAAACCCCATCTTTTAAAAAAGAAAAAAAAAAATGTTCCTCCAAAAGAGGTTCAGGCTCTAAGCATGACTTTAATTTTCCTGAATGGCCTCAGCCGGCTGTCAATCGCCCTGTTAGGGAACATGGAGAGAGCACAGGTTAAGGTTCATGAAGGACAGTATCTCATGCTAGTAATGGGCACAAAGTAGGAGCTTTCAGAGAATTGATGCTGATTTACAAAGTGTTCTGAGGAGTTCTAGAATACAGAAATATTTAACAAAGATGACTGCCTTGTTAAGGTAAGAGAATCAGAAAAGACAGGTAACTGAGATAAGCAAAAGTGAGAAAATGAAACACTGTGACCCCAGAAAGCAAAAGCTTTAAAAAATTAGGAAAAGAAAAAAGCCAATGCCTATGGAAAGAAAAAACAAAAAGAAAGAAAAAAGGCTGGGTTTTTCCTGAAGGGAAATAAAGTGAAAGTAAGAAGTAGATTTTACACACATTTACAGCCCCTACTCCATAAGGAAAGAGAGTTTCTGCTTCTGAGCACCCAGCACATGAACACTCTGATAAATAAATGACTGGCCTGCCTGTTAAGGCTGTAGAAACTGCTCTTTCCTCCCCATCACTAGGGACTTCCCTTCCCTCTCCCTGTGTCCAACTCTGTTCCCCACATTGGCACTGGTATTATTTCTTCTCCATAATGGATAACCACAAAGCTCAGAAATATAAGAACCCTGAAGACCTCATTTTAACAGGCCTCCCATCCCCCACCACGAGAACTGACTTCATGCAGCCGTTCCCACACCTCAAACCTTTACCATTACAGAACAAATGCTGCTGTCTCTTCATTTCTTAGCCCTTCTCACAGCCAACAGGTCTGTGCCTGATTCTCGTATCTTTGCAAAAGTTGTGTGTGATGGCAGAAAGCATAGGCTTTGGCATCCATAAAGTCCTCAGTTCAAATCTTGGGTCTACCATTTGCTAATTGTGTGTTTCTAAGCCTCAGTTTGTCACCTGTAAAATGGGGGCTAATAGTCTCTATGTTATAGGTTTGTTATGAAAATTAAATACAAAACCATATTAAAGCCCATAACATAGTGACTGGTACATAGCAGGTAGTCAACAGATGCCAGCCATCTCCTTCTCTCCACCACCATTGCCAGCATAATAAAAGTCCTCATTCTTTGAGAGCCATCAGCTCTGCCTGGTGTCCCAAATGCCCACCATGGAAATAATTTTCAGTGGCCTGATACTAAGTCAAAGGAAGCCAAGTATAAAACAGAGGAGCGGCAAGAGCTGGTATCTATAGGACACCTGCAGGGGACTGCAAACAGGTTCTCATTTTAGAACACTGTTGTGGCCGGGCACGGTGGCTCACACCTGTAATCCCAGCATTTTGGGAGGCCAAAGAGGGTGGATCATGAGGTCAGAAGTTCAAGACCAGCCTGATCAATATGGTGAAACCCTGTCTCTCCTAAAAATACAAAAATTAGCCGCGCATGGTGGCACACACCTGTAATCCCAGCTACTAGAGAGGCTGAGGCAGGAGAACTGCTTGAACCCAGGAGGCAGAGGTTGCAGTGATCCAAGATCATGCCACTGCACTCCAGCCTGGGCAACAGAGCAACACTCCATCTCAAAAAACAAAACAAAACAAAACAAAACACTGTTGTATGGGCCAGTGAGATGGCTCATGCCTATAAGTGCTCACCCAGCATTTTGGGAGGCTGAACTGGGAGGATCACTTGAGCTGGTGAGGTCAAGGCTGAGCCGTGATCACGCCACTGCACTAAGCCTGGGTGACAGAGTGAGACTCTGTCTCAAGAAATTAAAATCAATAAATAAAACATAGTTATAAATGGTTTACATTCCATGGCAGTACTCATACAACAGTTCAGCTAATTAGGGGTTACCAAGAATTCTATGGGATATCCTGGAACCTAATCACAATTTATATATAACCTTGTCTCAAGGAGAAAACACCTCCCAAAGAGTTCCTAACAAAGAGCATTTTTACTTATTTATATATTTTGAGACAGAGTCTCGCACTGTGGCCCAGGCTGTAGTGCAGTGGCATGATCTCGGCTCACTGCAATCTCTGCCTCCTGGGTTCAAGCGATTCTCCTGCCTCAGCCTCCTGAGTACCCGGGACTACAGGCATGCACCACCACACCCAGCTAATTTTTTTGCATTTTTAGTAAAGACGGGGTTTCACCATGTTGGCCAGGATGGTCTCGATCTTCTGACCTCATGATCTGCCTGCTTGGGCCTCCCGAAGTGCTGGAATTACAGGCATGAGCTATTGTGCCCAGCCACAAAGAACATTTTAACCACAAACTGGACATCACCTCCTCACCTCCTTCAAGAACCTATGAAGCCTACGAGGAAAAGAAAGCAAATGAACATTCACTGAGCAACCATGATGCAACAGACACTATGCTAAATGTTTCACACATATACTATTATATATTTACATATGAATAAATCTCATTTAATCTTCACAAGATGCAATGGGATATTTTTATTTCAATTTTATAAAAAGGAAACAGAGCAGCTTGTCCAAGGCCACATAGCTAGTATGCAACAGAATAAAGCTGGAACCTAGGTTGAAACTATCCCTTTGTATACCACAGAAGAAACAAATAAGCCTGACATAAATAAGAGGAGGAAAAAATTAAAATTCAGGTTCTTTTGCCAATGTCATATAATAGCAAAATGTTAGCAGTACTTAGTATGTACAGCCTATGTAAAATGTAAATCAAGACCTATAATTCCTATAGTACCACGTTTGAAACCTAATTATACACAAAACCACTCTCGTCCCTTTTCCAGGCCAGTGGACTTGAGTGATGGAAATGCTGATTACTAAGGAGAGGTACATAATACACACTCAGACACACTGATAAAATGGCTTCATATAGTGGTAAATGGAAAATGCTTCCTGCTCTGGATACTTACAAACCATGGGAGTTCAGAAGACAACCTCCAAAGAAACGTAATCACAGTACACAAAGACCAAA
The DNA here is from genome assembly GCA_963573385.1 of Cacajao melanocephalus. Lineage (NCBI taxonomy): Eukaryota > Metazoa > Chordata > Mammalia > Primates > Pitheciidae > Cacajao > Cacajao melanocephalus. The sequence continues at coordinate 101,340 of CAUYLG010076321.1, forward strand.
AAGTGGGTAGTTCCCCTCTGGGAGACTCAACAACATCTCAGTTTGCCTCAGTGGATCATTCCACTGCCTGAGGAACTTATAATAAGGCATGAGATTGGAACTAGCTCTCCCAAAGTAAAGGATGTACATTGCAAAAAGGCTCCAAAACACTGGAGTCAGATTTTTCCCATTATACTTGAAATCTGTCACACTAAAAAAAAAAATAACTCTCCTCTTGGAACGCCACTGGCCATGCAATTAGTTCATGGCGTGTCTAGGAGCCATATACCAAGCAGCCTAAAAACATCACTGTAACTGTGCTTCTTGGTGGAAATGGATATCCTTTCCTAATCAATGCACTGGAATACTTTGGTGCATCATGTAGAATAAATTTGGCATATAGATTCCTAGGGTTTTTTCATACTCTTTAGCCAACTACTCTGTAGAAAACTGGCAAGGTCAGTTAGCCATGGAAGATCCATCATGTCACCAATGCTGTTCAGACAGAGGTAGATGAACATGTAACTGGACAGTCCTGGCAGGTTCTCTGAAAGGGCATGGATTCAAGAATTGACTGCAAAAACCAACTAAAGAAAACACAGCTGCCGAGTGTGGTAGCTCACGCCTTTAATCCCAGCAACTCAGGAGGCTAAGGAGGGAGAACTGCTTGAGGCCACAAGCTCCAGATTACAGTGAGCTATGATTGTGGCCTGGGCAAACATAGCAAGACCCAGTGTCTTAAAAAAAAAAATACATAAACAAACAAACAACAATGAAACACAGCTACTTAGAGACCTGGGGTAGAAAAGCCTTAAAGGCCAGGCATGGTGGCTCACACTAGTAATCACAATACTTTGGGAAGTCAAGGTGGAAGGATTGCTTGAGCCCAGGAGTTCAAGACCAGCCTGGGCAACATAGTGAGACCCCTTCTCTGCCAAAACAACAACCAAAAATTAGCCGGCACAGTGGCACATGCCTGTGGTCCCAGCCACTATGGAGGCTGAGGTGGGAGGATGGCTTGAGCCTGGGAGGTAGGCTGCAGTGAGCTGTGATCGTGCCACTGCACTCCAGCCTGGCTGCAGAATTGGAACCCTGTCTCGACCCAAAAAAAAAAAAAAAAAAAGAGAGCGAAGAAAAAATAAAAAGAATGCTTTTGTTTTTGAGCAGAATGAAAATATTTCACAAAGCTGGCCAAGTGCCACAGCTCATGCCTATAGTCCCAGCACTTCAGGAGGTCGAGGCAGGAGGATTCCTTGAGCCCAGGAGTTTGAGGTCACAGTGAGCTATGATCCCACCACTGCAGTCACTCCAACATGTGTGACAGAGTGAGATCCTGTCTCAAGAAAGAAAGGAAGGAAAGAAGACAGAAAGGAAGGGAAGGAAGGGAAGGGAGGAAAAGAAGGAAAGGGAAGAAAGGGAGGAGAGGGAGGGAAGGAGGGAAGGGGGAGAGAGAGAGAGAGGGAGAAAGAAAGAAAGAAAGAAAAGAAAGAAAGAAAGAAAAAAGAAGGAAGGAGGGAGGGAGGGAAGGAAGGAAGGAGGGAGGGAGGGAGGGAGGAAAGGAAGGAGGGAGGAAGGGAGGGAGGGAGGGAGTGAAAGAAGGAAGGAAGGCAGGCAGGCGGGACGGAGAGGAAGAAGAAGAGAGGAAGGAAGGAAGGAGAAAGAGAGAAAGAAAGGAAGGAGGAGAGGCAAGGGGAGGGGAGGGGAGGGGAGATCTCAAAGCTACCAAATCAGTAGGGAGACAGTAATGAAATAACAAGTATGAGAATAAGATACGTGAAACTTGAGTCAGAATTACCAGTGGCCTTGTGGTAGGACTTTTCCTGTGGCAAGGTTCTGGTTGGTTTATTTTTTGCACAAGACAAGCATGAAGAAAAGAAAATGAAGTAATAGGTAAGCCAACTCCATACTATACGAAACAATGAAAAAACGAGGAGTAAACAGGAAATTCAGGCTAAAATGTGACCCAGAAAATAAGCTGCCTGTGAAGCCAAGAAGACCAACTAGTTATCAAATGATTTGATTTCTCAAGAGCAACACCTGTGCATGGAGGGAAAAGGGGGGAAGAAAACAAAAACCAAGCTTAAAAAACGAGGGGAAAAGGAGTACAGAAGGGCTAGTATCATTAAGTCTGTTATCCAGTAGTCATAAACATCAGCCTCTTCAGGCCAATGAAGTGGATTTTAATGCCAAAATCAAATCACTGCCAAAAAAAAGCTAAGCTAAGACAGTGCTTCAGGAAAGCAAGCCTCCTGAATGTCTGGTCTTTAAGCAAGATTTTGAAAGACTAAAGCTACTGCTACTTCTCCCTCAATCTCCACCTAACTAAACCTACTGATTTCAAAAATATAGACTCTTCCACATGGGTCTCATGGACAGCAGGAAAAAATGTGGGTGGGAGAAAAGCAGAGTGAGTTAAATCCCCAGCAAACTGAACCAAGTGCTCATAATATCCTTGACCCTGTCCTATTCAATATAATTATCAACGACCGGAAGACATGAATGGCAAACCAGACTTGCAAATAGAATAAAGGAATTTGAATAGCAGGAAGTGGAAAAGTGACAGCTTTTCACTGATTGCATAATCATTCCCTCTGTACCATCTTCTTCTCTTCTGCCTGGATCAGCATTTCCCAAAATGTGTTCCACAAAACACTGATCCCTGGAAATGAGATCTGAAAAATGGTTTCTCAAGTTTAAAGCATTTGAAAAATTCTGCATTTTCTTCCTTCTTAGTTGTTGGCACACCAAAGGCTCTGAGAAGTTCTAATCAACAAATTTCTGTCTTGGTTTAACTTAACGTTTCCCAAACACCTGCTCGTGAAACACTTCCACACAGTAATCATTAGCTGAGGATGGCCTCAAGTTTAGATCCTAAACCATGTCCAAATTACCTATGCTAAAAAAAAAAAGATTCAATCCCCTTGAGCTAGCTACCGCTGCCTCATCACTCTTCTTCCTCTAACTACCAAACTTATTAAAAAAAAAAAAGAAAGAAAAGAAAAAAAAAACCAACTTGACATTTCCTGCCTCCTGTTTCCTCATCACTCACTCACTTCTTCATCACTCAAAACCTGGCTTCAGCCCCAGTGCTCTACTGCAAGTCTTCTCATGACATGTGAACAACTGCACAACCAGCAGAACTAGTGGCGTGGCTTCTTTTGGGCTCCTCAATCCCTCTGCAGGGTCACACAGGAATATTCTCATTTATTGACACTCTCTTCCTTCAGCTTCCGCAACACTGCATTCGACCCATCTCTTTGACTATTGTGATCTTGGGTTCCTCTTTCTCTTTCCACCCCTTAAATTCTCAGGCCAACTCTTACTTCTCCCTTGAGTAAACTGCCCACAGTTTGAAGGCCCCTTTCTACTATTCTAACTACAAATCGTTTCTTTGACTTAGATTCACGTTTCCAATGAGCTTTAAATTTGTCCATGTTTCTTTTCTCCAAGGACTGTACGTTCAATACACTCCTACCAAACTCACTAATTACCCCTTCAAAACGTTTTCCTTTTCCTGTCTTTCTTGATTGCTATGAATGGGATCACCATTTGGAGGGCGGGGGGAACAGAGTTAGCCACTTTCTCCCCAGCATGCACACAGCATTTCCAATACTCCTCTGTCAAAATATCTACCACAACGGACTCTAACTGCTTAACTCTTCACCTAGACTTGAAGCTCCATCAATAAGCTGTGCTAAGACACAGCAGAAACTCAACAGATTTGGGAAAATGGATGAATCCTTTCAATCAACATGATTCAAAACTTTTTTTTTTTTTTGAGACAGATTCTCACTGTGTTACCCAGGCTGGAGTGCAGTGGCACAATCTCGGCTCACTGCAGCCTCCACCCCCTGGGTTCAAGCTATTCTCCTGCCTCAGCCTCCCACGTAGCTGGGACTACAGACGTGCACCACCACAATCGGCTAATTTTTGTATTTTTAGTAGAGACAGGGTTTCACCATGTTGGCCAGGCTGGTCTAGAACTCCTGACCTCAAGTAATCCATTTGCCTTGGCCTCCCAAAATGCTGGGATTACAGGCATGAGCCACTGCACCTGGCCTATTCAAAACCTTTTAATCATCCCCAATTCACGGCTCATTCCTCAAACTCCAATAACATGTACAAAGTTCTCTCATGCTTCTACAAAAGCTCCTGATTCTTTCCATAAACAAGGCCACTATACTTTCTTCAGACTTAAATGAAACCCCAAACATAAGCCACAACCATCTCCTAACTGGGCAACATGTCTCCAGTTTTCCTCTGCCTCCAAGCCACCTCTGCTGCCAGACCAATCTTTCTAAAATGCTACTCTAACCACGTTATCTATTTAACCACTCTAGCCTTGGCTCAGACACCTCCAATGGTTTCCTACCATTTCCAGAAGAGTATAGTCCAAAACCTACAGAAGGTTATCACTGCCTTCCATGTTTGGATCTTCACTATCTTTTCCATCCTTAACTCCTTCTACTCCCTATGTTCTAGTCTAAGGTTTGGCACACTACAGCCAGTGAACCAAATCCACCCCACTGCCTGTTTTTGTAAAGTCTTTTTTTAAATTTTTAAATTTTTTTTTTTTAAATGAATAGAGACAGGGTTTCACCATGTTGGCCAGGTTGGTCTTGAACTGCTGACCTCAGGTGATCTGCCCACCTCGGCCTCCCAAAGTGCCGGGATTACAAGCATGAGCCACCGCGCCTGGCCTGTTTTTGTAAAGTCTTATCAGAACTCGGCCACGTTCATTCATTTACGTATTGTCTATGGCTGCTTTTGTGCTACAATGGAAGAATGGAGTAGTTCTAACAGAGACCTTACAGCCAGCAAAGCCCAGAATATTTACTATTTAGCCCTATGCAGAAAACAGTGTGCTGACCTCTGTTGTAACAGGAAAACTGGCTATTCCCTGAAAATGGCCTGTTTCCCACCTGCATTCCCTGCTGTATGCTGTTCCTCTCTCTTGGAAAAACCTTCTCCTCCTTTTTTCCTTAATTGTATATATTCTTTTTTTTGAGACAGAGTTTCACTCTTATTGCCTAGGCTGGAGTACAATGGCGCGACTTCATCTCACCACAATCTCTGCCTCCCGGGTTCAAGAGATTCTCCTGAACAGCCTCCCAAGTAGCTGGGATTACAGGCATGCACCAGCACGCCCAGCTAATTTTTTTGTATTTTTAGTAGATACAGGGTTTCTCCATGTTGGTCAGGCTGGTCTCGAACTCCCAACCTCAGGTGATACGCCGGCCTCAGCCTCCCAAAGTGCTGAGATTACAGGGTGAGCCACGAAGCCCAGCCAATTGTATATATTCTTTAAGACCAGCTCAAATGCCACCTTTTTCACAAAGACTTCCCTGATCCCAAAATTAAGGGTGAGCGTCTCTGTGCTCACAGTGTGGTATCTGTACTTCTCCTTCACATTTACCACACTGTGCTTGGGCTATGATTATTAGTGTAAACAATTTCTGCTTCTATGTTATAAATCGACTACCACAATCATCTGCAGTGTCCACAGAACATAACAGCATCTTGCTTCATTTGTTGAGTTGTACAACATACAAACCCCCTACAAGCTCAAATCAGCTGAAACCAACAAGATAAAATGTCATAGGGAGATATTTTTATTTTTTGAGACGGAGTTTTGCTCTTGCTGCCAAGGCTGGAGTGCAGTGGTGCAATCTTGGCTCACTGCAACCTTAGCCTCCCAGGTTCAGAGAGTCTCCTGCCTCAGCCTCCAGAGTAGCTGGGATTACAGGCGACTGCGGCCACACCAGGCTAATTTTTTGTATTTTTAGTAGAGACAGGGTTTCATCATGTTGGCCAGGCTGGTCTTGAACTCCTGATCTCAGGTGATCCACCCACCTCGGCCTTCCAAAGTGTTGGGATTACAGGCATGAGCCACCACATGCTGCAGGGAGATATTTTTAATAAGGTTTACACGCAGGTCTCTGTTTTCATTTTTATAAGATCTGATAGCTGCATACATGAGAATAATCTAGAGCAAGGTTTCTCAATCCTAGCACTATCGCTATTTTGGGCCAGATAATTCTGTTGTAGGGGGCTGTCCTGTGCACTGTAAAACATTTAACAGTGTCTTTAACCTCTAACCACTGGATTCCAGTACCACCTCCACAGTGTGACAACCAAAAATGTTTCTAGACACGGCCAAACATCTCCTGGGGGCAAAACTGCCTACAGTTAAGAAGCACTACTGTAGAAATTTCCAACTACAAGCTAGTAGTAAGATGTTGCTGATAATAAATATAGACTACATAGTAATTGTAGTACAGTTCCTGAGTAAGAGATAAGAGCCATACTATATTCAATGCCAGGTGACTCACACTCATGAGACTGTGCTCAACTATAGATTTTTAAAGGACTTTGGGGCCAGGCATGGTGGCTCACACCTGTAATCCTAGCACTTTGGGAGGCTGAAGCAGGCAGATCAACCTGAGTGAGGTCAGGAGTTCGAGACCAGCCTGATCAACATGAAGAAACCCTGTCTCTACTAAAAATACAAAATTAGCCAGGCACGGTGGCGCACGCCTATAATCCCAGCTACTCGGAAGGCTAAGGCAGGAGAATCGCTTGAATCTGGGAGGCGGAGGTTGCAGTGAGAGATCGCACCATTTGCACTACAGCCTAGGCAACAAGAGCAAAAGTCCATCTCAATAAAAAAAAAAAAGGACTTTGGAAAACTGGAATTCATATAATCAAAGGTGACTAGGCTGATGAGAGACTGGAGAAAATGTCACAGAGGGACATTTAAGTAAATGGAGGTGTTTAGCCTATGTAAGAGGAAGAAAAATCCATGATCTTCAAATAGCTAATGGACTACCCTGTGGGAGGAAGCTTACTTAGGAAGGCAGGTCTCAAACCAGTGGGCAGCACTTGCGGAAAGGCAGGTTTTGGTTCTATACAAGTAAAAGCTTTCTAACAATCAGAACTGGCTAACAAATGTACTGGGTTGAGGTATGAAACACTGTGTTCTGCAAGTTTTCAAGCAGAAACCAGATGAACTGATGTCAGAGATGCCATAGGGAGATTTCTGCATGGCATAGGAGGTAGGACAAGATGGTCTCTCTAAGGCTTGCAAAGGAAAAGTGATAGGCCATCAATAAGCCATACACATAAGCCATATGCAATTTCAAGACCTCAACCACAGCAAAAAAGAAAACTATATTGCTAAATCATTCACCCTATTTTCTGTTTGGTAACATCTTACATTTAGTCTCTGATACTGTAGCTACCAGTGACCTATTTTTTTCTAACTAACCTGTAATAGTTCCTGGGTAATGTATATCACTACCTTTAAATGAAAACTTTTATTCTGCTAATAATAACCACTAGTAAATGCTTTGAAAACTGTAAAATGCTTTACAGTTTTCAAAGCATCCTGACATGCATTACCTTACTCACATTAGCTAAAGACGAACATGAAAACTTATTTTAGATAACCTGCTTTCATTTACTGTCTCTTGCCTGAAAAGACTGAGTCTTTTCCGTTTTGCACTGAATAGGCAAGAAAAAACAACAAAAAATAAATATTTTAAAAAAAAGAGACAGAGTCTTGCTCTGTCATCCAGGCTGGAGTGCAGTGGTGCGATCTTGGCTCACTGCAACCTCCACCTCCCGGATTCAAGTAATTTCCTTGCCTCAACTTCCCAAGTAGCTGGGCCACCATGCCAGGTTTTTTTTTTGTATTTTTCGTAGAGACAGAGTTTTCTCACGTTTGCCAGGGTGGTCTTGAACTCCTGACCTCAGGCGATCCGCCTGCCTCAACCTCCCAAAGTGCTGGGATTACAGGTGTGAGCCACTGTGCCCGATCTGAATTTCTTTTTTTTTTTTTTTTTTGAGACAGAGTCTCGCTCTGTTACCCAGGCTGGAGTGCAATGGCGTGATCTTGGCTCACTGCAACCTCTGCCTCCTGGGTTCAAGCAATTCTCTTGCCTCAGCTTCCCAAGTAGCTGGGACTCAGGCGCACGCCACCATGCCCAGCTAAATTTTTTGTATTTTTTAGTATAGACAGGGTTTCACCATATTGCCCAGGCTGGTTACGAACTCCTGAGCTCAGGCAATCCGCCCGCCTTGGCCTCCCAAAGTGTTGGTATTACAGGCGTGAGCCACCATGCCCGACCATCTTTTTTTTTTTTTTTTTTTTTTTAAGACAGAGTCTTGCTCTGTCGCCCAGGCTAGAGTATAGTAGCACGATCTCGGCTCACTACAACCTCTGCCTCCTGGGTCCAAGCGATTCTCCTGCCTCAGCCTCCTGAGTAGCTGGGATTACAGGCCTGCACCACCACCACCTGGCTAATTTCTGTATTTTTAGCAGAGACAGGGTTTCATCATGTTGGCCAGGCTGGTCACAAATTCCACCTCAAGTGATCCACTCACCCCAGACTCCCAAAGTGCTGGGATTACAGGCATGAGTCACCATAAAAGAAAAATTCATTAAACATTCACTAAGATAATAAAACATATTCCAAGCCGGGCATGGTGGCTCACACCTATAATCCCAGCACTTTGGGAGGCTGAGGCGGGTGGATCATGAGGTCAGGAGTTTGAAACCAGCCAGGCCAACCTGGTGAAACCCCATCTCTACTGAAAATATAAAAATTGGCCAAGCATGGTGGCAGGCGCCTATAATCCAAGTTTACTCAGAAGGCTGAGGCAGGATAATTGCTTGAACCCAGGAGATAGAGGTTGCTGTGAGCCAAGACTGCACCATTGCACTCCAGCCCAGCCTGGGCGACAGAGCAAGACTCCATCTCAAAAAATAAATAAATAAAAAAACAAACAAACATATTCCAGCAGATTCTCATCTTCAAAACAAATCATTTAAACACAACCCAGAGATAAACCAAATCTAGTTATTTTTTTTCTTTTTCTTTTTCTTTTTTTTTTTTTTTTTTAGATGGAGTGTTGCTCTGTCGCCAGGCTGGAGTGCAGCGGTGCAATCTCAGCTCACTGCACCCTCTGCCTCCTGGGTACAAGCAATTCTCCTGCCATGCCTCCCAAGTAGCTGGGATTATAAGCACGTGCCACCCCGCCCGGCTAATTTTTGTATTTTAGTAGAGATGGGGTTTAATCACGTTGGCCAGGATGGTCTTGATCTCCTGACCTGGTGATCCGTCCGCCTTGGCCTCCCAAAGTACTGAGGTTATAGGCATGAGCCACTCAGCCCAAATATAGTTATTTCTTTATCAAATAAGCCAACTCTGTAGTTATTTCCCTGTCAGATAAGCTAAATCTAGTTATTTTAGTGTCAGAAACATGGACTTACTTAAATTTATTTATGACCTAGGGAAGGATATTTGAGAAATTACAATTTCATATTCCCAAATTTCAATGTGGCTATACAAAAGTCCCAGAAGCAATCACAACAAAACCTGAAGCATATGTGTTGTTGATAAGCAAAACTACTGTTAAGTCCTAACTCCCCACACTCCTTTACTCCCCAGCTAAAATCTGCACCCAGAATTTTTTAAGGACTTGCCCCAAAAACAACTAGGCCCCCACTGACTGCTTTACTCACTTCTTTACGTTTCGTTTCCGGACATTCCGACTGCAGAGTGAGAGTTGCACCTTCGATATTTCTTGGCATGGGTGTGGAACCAGGGTTTATTGTCAAATGAATCTGATCTGGTGAGATAATATGTTGCACATAACCCTGGGACATTGCTTCATGATCTATCAGGTGAAAGCCCTCTTCACCCCCTACTAGAAAAGGCAAGTGTTCTCCGCACTGTCCGTCATCATCGTCATCCTCCAAAGTGCCAGGGTCCTGCTCAATAAGAACAGTGGTCCTATCATAAACAGTTCCAGATGAGGAAGGCACCAGTCCATTTTTATCCACAAACCTGAGCATTTTATCATCGGGGGTCAGCTCATCTTCCTCTGCCTCAAAGTAGATGATGTTGTTGTCTGGACTGTGTTCCCCCATGGTTCAGTTGTGCTCAGCCCAATTGTGAGAAATGAAAAGATAATGACTTATCTGCAATAGAACAAAGCCAGAGTTAGAGTCATATCACAAGACCCATGGACCTCCTCAGCAACCACAGGGCTCATTTTCCCTCTCATTTAAAGAGCAAGCCAAAGCAAATAAAAAACCATCCTTGAGAATAATTTTTTAATTATCTTAACTTTTAAACCATCAAGTTATTTTTAAAGAAAGCAATGCTGGCTGGGCGTGGTGGCTCAGGCCTGTAATCCCAGCACTTTGGGAGGCTGAGGTGGGAGGATCGCTTGAGGCCAGTAGTTTGAGATCAGCATGGTCAAAACAACATAGTGAAACTCCATCTCCATAAAAAGAAAGAAAGAGAGAAAGCAAGCAAGGAAGGAAAGAAAGGCAATGCTTTTCAAAAACTGAATAATTTCGTAAGACCTTCTGAATATGCCTGTCAAACAATTTGAAACTTCGTCAAAATACTTAAAGGGGACAAAAGAGCAAACAGAACAGTGGCTCCTTAAAGGCTTAATTGCTACAAATCTTAAAGGAAACCCCACTCAAATATCCTCCAAATTAGACCACGAGGCAGTAAATGATCTCATGTAGTTTATGGTAGATGGAACAAGGCTTTGGAGGCAGAGTCATCTACCTACAGATCTTGGCTTTGCCCTCTACTACATGGGTAACTTTTCTGTACATCACATATGTGCAAGATGGGATTAGTAATTCCTGTTCTCTCAAAGTTTCTACAAGGAATAAAAGAGGCAACACATGTAAAGCACAATGTTTGATAAATAGTAGAGGAACAAGTGTGAATTCCTTCCCTGCTACCTAGAACAGATGTTTCAACCTTCTGGGCGGAGGGGCCAATCTCCAATCAGGCACAAACAGTGAAGATCACTGTTATCTATTCATGTCTTAAAACAATATGGTGTCAGAAGTTACGGTTGTACAATGGGCTCTCATCCCTGAATGAATTGAGTCTTACTTATTATTCTTATTTCCACAGCCCCTAGCATAGCACACTGATACTAGAAGTGCAGGAAATGTCAGCTAAATGAATGAAAGACAGGACAACATACACTCTCGTGAAGATAGTATCTTGGGAAGATACATTCTCTTGAGAAAAAACCATATTTGAAGCTTTCATGTTCTGGAATAGTGGTTCTTCCTTCATCTGCAAACACAGGCTCTACAAATGTGGGTTTGGCAGGCAGAACAGAGAATTTTAAAATAATCAGCATACCCCTTTTAGTTTTCAGTCTGGCTTTGCACTTTATCTTTCTCTTTTGCTCTGGGTTAGAAAGTGAGCCTTTACTTAGTGGGGTGGCTAGACAGTTACCAAAGACAGGCCAAAGGATCCGATCCGGGAGGTACCGGCCCGACCCCTAGCTCTGGCTTACGCAACCCCATAGATGTACATTTCGCTGCGTCTGAGAAGAGAGAGAAGAGCACCGAGGGCCCCAGTGGGCTGCCCCGGCACCCTCAGCAGCAACGCAGAGACCAACTGTCCGGAACAAACAAGACCGGGAGGTTTGAGGGTGGCCAAGAGGAGTGGGAACAGAGCCCCCTTGAGAGGAGGCTGGGAAAATGAACCTGTCTGGGACAGCCCCCAGCACGGGGCCACACAGAAAATTCCGAAGACAAGCTGGGGGTCTCGAAGCACAGAGAAGAGGGGCAGGGTCCGGGTCTCCATGGAAACAGGGAAGGGGGGCTGGATACCCATCCCCATGGAAACAGAGAAGGGGTGGGGTCCCTATGGTGACCGGACTGAAGTCTCTATTGGGAAATGCTTCAGGAGGGAGCCTAAGTCCCGCGCCCCAGGTAAGTCCCAAGCCCAGGCCGAGTCTAGTTTCGCCTTTTACCTCCGCAGCTCCCGGCAACGGCGGCACCAGCAGCTTCTCCCCTCCCCAGCGGCACCATGATTGCCCCCACCTTCCCAACGTCACTTCCGCTTCCGCTTTCCGGAGGAAGGAGGGGACACCTCTCCGCCCCTCCCTGGCGCCTCTGGTTGGCTCAGGTTGTCAGGGGGCCGAGCTGAAGCCTCCAATTGGCGAGAGGGAGGGGCGGGGCGAAGTACCGTGGGGAAAGCGCCCAGTGGGGGAGTTCGTCCGCGCGGGGAAGCGCCCGGGGTGGCCACTGGCGGCCCGCAGGGTGTCGCCGTCACGGCACGGGACGCAAGGAGAAGGGAACGAACCCCAAAGCAAGAATCCGAAATGTCAGCCGAGTTTGTGCTGGCCGCCCTCGCCCAGGCAGCCACAGCTGCAGCGGGAAGGACCACAGTTGGCACTCAAAACTCTGGCTCCAACTCGCCTGGGGAGCCTGGACGGCCGTGACGTTCTCGGGTTTCTCCCTCCGGAGCAAAGTTAACACAGCCGGGAGGCCCCAGAAAGGAAGATAAGACTCCAAAGGCAGAACTAAGAGTATTCCAAGGCTAGCTGGAGAGGACGCCGCCGCCTTTTCCTCGTACCACGCGCTTCCCTGGGACGCCCTTCTCACACTCTCGCCCCGGCAGGCGGTCCCAACTTTCTTCCCCTGCAGAGGACGCGGTTTCGACGGGACTCTTGTCCGGGCCAGTTAGCGCCACCTACCGGCCACTCCCTTCTTTAACTGTTCACATTGTCCTGCTGGTCCGTGTCTTAAACCCATTTTACAGTTCCCAGAAGTAGTTGTATTTGTACCCAGGAAACAATTCTGCGTGTGCCTTCGTTACGCCCCTGCCCTTTCCAAATGCCTGCAGGATCTAGCTTTTCGATCCTCCCAGCAGCCACTGTTTTTCCCATAAGCTGCTTCTCGAATATTCAGAGTGGGACAACTCCAAAGACTAAACCAGGGGTCAAGGGGTTCAGGCCAGTGCTATAACCATTTTTTGCTGACTGCCAGCAATATGTCTGTTTGGCCCCAAGGCTTGAGCCACAAAGTCCAGCTGCAGCGAACTGCCATCTCTTGAGAGAAAAACATACACAACCACAGTTAAAAATACATTTATCATTAAAATACATTACATGAGAGAGGGGATGCATTATACAGAGTTTGGAAGACTTGCTGGCCCAGAAAATCCCGCTTGTTTGATCGAACACTCATTTCTTCAGTGATTTTACATTTTATTTTTAGAGACGGAGCCTCCCTCTGTCACCCAGGCTGGAGTAGTGATGTGATCTAGCTGACTGCAGCCTCAAACTCCTGTGCTCAAGTGCTCCACCCACATCAGCCTCCCAAGTAACTGGGACCACAGGCATGCATCACCACGCCCAGCTAATTTGTAAAATTTTTTTTGTAGAGATGAGGTCTCCTTGTGTTGCCCAGGCTGGTCCCAAACTCCTGGTCTCTAGCAATCCTCCCACCTCAATGTGAGGTGGGAGTACTGAGATTACAGGCTTCAGCCACTGCGCCTGGTCATTTTAATTTTTTAAATGCCTGTATTGCCCTCAGTGGCTGAGCAGCCAGTCTTAGAGTTATCGAGCCATTATCTGAGCAGGAATGGGGGTAGAGTTTGCCTATGCAAATACACATATCCTCAGACCCAGCACTGAAAGCATCTGGGGTGGCTGTAGCCTATTTTATCCAGCAGTTTCTGCCTGCATTCTTGCCGTCCAACTCATTGTCCTTTCAGGACTCAAAATTTCCTTCAAATATCTGATCATAAGGATATCACCCCAGGCTACAGGGAAGGTACCAACTATGCCCCGGAGGTAGGGTGAGTGAGTACAAGTAGTTATTTTAAAACATTTTAAACTTAACAACAACAAAAAAAAAGGTTGACGTGGGGGCTCACGCGTGTAATCCCAGCACTTTGGGAGGCTGAGGCGGGTGGATCACCTGAGGCCAGGTGTTCCAGAACAGCCTGGCCAACATGGTGAAACCCCATCTCTACTAAAAATACAAAAATTAGCCGGGCATGGTGGCAGGTGCCTGTAATCCCAGCTACTCAGGGCTGACGCAGGAGAATCGCTTGAACTAAGGTGGGGGAGGTTGCAGTGATCCGAGATTGCACCATTGCACTCCAACCTGGGTAACAAGAGTGAAAATCCTTCTCAAAAAAACAAAAACAGCACTCAATCTGTGTTAAATAACTAAAGTTGAAAATTGATGTCAGTTTTATTATGGTGGATTTTCTCCTATGTCTTCACGACTCACAGCACCGAGTGTGCTAACCAATGGTGGACTTAGGGCAGTAGGCTCAGGAAACAGCTGCCATTCTTGCTATCAAGTAGCCTCACATAATTATCTTAAGACAGCTCTTCAGCTGAAACAGGTGGGGCTGGTAATTGGCTGCCTCAAGTAAAATAGGAGAAGAGAGAGGCTCAGAGTGGGTTGCAGAGGAACTGGTGAATAAATTCTTGAGCCTTCTTCTTCTCCATCATATCAAGCTTTTGGTGACCAGCTGGGTTTCGAAGCAATAAGCTGCCAAATATGCTAGCTGCAAGAAAAAAACAGAAAATAAATGATTCAGCAAAAGAAGGTACTAAAGACACACATCACTCACACCAGGGATATGTTCTGAGAAATACGTCATTAGG